>JBCJKH010020070.1:7489-23449 GCA_039877255.1 Loriculus beryllinus
CGGGATCCGGGTAGCTGTGTGACATTGTTCTAACATGAAAAACAAACAAGCCAATCAAACAGAAAACCCCAACAACAATAAAAGAAACATGCCGTGAGACTTGGATCTGCCATGAACTTCCAAAGCCTGGGAAATGTTTGACCCTTGACATTCTGACCTACACTTTTACACCTACAAACATTCACAGATTTGCAAATAAACAGGTCTTATAAAAGCAGCATTCACAATTCACATAACATTATGCCAGGTATTCTTATTCTTGTTTTCATAAGTATTTTGCCTGTTGCTCCCATGAGATGCTTGAACAAAACTTAATAGCTTTGATCCTGAAAAAAGTCTAAATTCTCTCTCCTATCTAGTAAATTTAACATTGTTACAGTGCTTTAGCTATAACCCTTTGCTACTATGGGTTTTCTTTTTTTCTATTATACCTTTATTTTATATCTCGAAATCTTGTTCTGCTTTTTACAATCATAGCCAGGCAGACCCTAAATTATAGAAAAAAGAAGAAAACTTTAGTTGTAAATTGAGTTCATTGTTGGACTATTGCTTGGAACCCTTAGAAAACATCTGTTGAAATCACATTCTTACCAACATCATACACTGTGGGTTCTTTTACCACTTCTATTAAATGCCATAAAGTTTTAGTGAAGTAGGAGTTTTTAAAGTGTTATAGGCAATCCTTGAATCTATTTACTCACTTTGATTCTGTGAATTATCTGTGCTTGATGTGATTATGAAATGCATCATGGATTTAGAGCTACCATTCAGTTTCACAACACCTTAAGGTAACCTTATAGCTACACACACCGAACGGCATGTCTCCTTACTCATAATTTTCAAAAAGAGGAAAGAGCTGGATATGATGCTTTTATATCATATCCAGTATCAAGTGTTTTTTTCCCTGTGTTCCTCCAGTACTTTGCTGATGTTGATGAAGCAAATTCCTGGTTGCGAGAAAGGCAGCCCCTTCTGGCCAGCAAGGACTACGGAAAAGATGAGTCGAGTGCTGAAGCACTGTTGCACCGTCACTTGCGCCTGGAGAAGGAGATTGCAGCCTACTCGTCTGAGATGAGACGCCTCAAAGAGCAAGCTGACATTGCAGCAGAACAAGCTCCAGCTGCCGTAAGTAGCTGAGGGGTTGTGTCATGTTGTTGAAGAGTGTAAATGAAATGTGTTTTAATTATGTAGAATATTTTCAATTTGCCAGAATAGAATATTCCAAATGACCTAAACAAGAAGAATTTTTTAATTCAGAAGACAGTTTTAATTACAATTGAGGCAAATTTTTAGGTGACAAAGAACTTCATTGGCCACTCATAACCCACCTAGATAGTGTTCTGTAAAACACTAGAAATATGCATTCCCAATACCAGTCTTTACAAATACCTGCTCAGTCTTTATTCTCATAACATTATTAATTTCAATTAGCTGTAAAAAGCAGACATTTAACCTAAACATCCTTACAAATTCTTTTGGCAATCTAAGACAGCAGTGAACCAACCCACAGCTCCAGGAGCAATTGGTACCATCCCACAATGGATGTTTAAGGCACATGAGATGAAGTCAACCTTTGCAGATGCCCCTCTTCTTCGCTGCCTAAAAGGGAACATTTGACTTGAGATCAGTTTGTCTGACAACACAATTCAAGGGAGACGAATGACACATTCCATAGCTTGCTTCTTTCATACTTCCATTATCACTCAATGCTTAGCCAAACCAGTCTGTGAACTATGAGCACCACTTTGTCTCTTTCATTTACCTCATCATTATGACATTAACTTTTATTAGAACAAAAACTTCATTGCTTGTTATTAAACATGAAAAAGCATGTGACAAGATGATATCAATGTACAGATAAACATTTATTCACTAGGACATTCATAGGCTTTGAAACTGGAAATGTTTGGGTACTAAAACATCACCTCAAATAGAATTGTGGACATAGTAAAATCTTTGGTTTGTTGGCAATTTTAAAAATCAAAAAACCCAACAAAACAACCTTGATATGGGCACAAAATTAAAATTTTTTCTGAGTCAGTAGATTTTGAAATGAGCTAAAATAAACTTCTGTAGACAAATCTAAAACAAATTTCAGATTCAAGCAAATATTGGAAATAGGTCAGAATGCTGTGATTTGAACCAACAAGTTCAAATTTTGCTTCCATGTGAAACTTTTATTGAAATCAGAGATATTCATCCATTGATTCTGTTAAATTTTGCTTAACAGATGGTGAAGACAGAAGCCCCAGGGGACTTCTATCAGAAGACAACTAAGCTACCATTCAATCGAAGCTGGGCAACATCTGAAACTGCATTCCCCGGAACCTCCAGTCCAGATGTTCATTTTCTTCCAGAGAACATCTGGAAGACCCAAAGTGAAATAGATTCACTTTACGAGAATCTACAGAGCATGGCTGAGGTATAGTATCCCCTCCAGTGCTTTGCAGTTCTCAAAACCGGTTAAGTCCAAAGCAATGCAAAGTGAGGTTAAGTGAAGTGCTGTGCCGGCTTCTGCCTTTCAGTTTAATAATGTGCCTCAATCCTGTGAAGTCCCATGGGACCTAAAGGCTTGAGATTATCACCACAGTTTGGTATCAAAATGTATTTTGTATTAGCAAATTTCCCATTTACTTAATGGGGGGTCTTTTTATTTTATGAAGAGTGGAGTTTAGTGTGGTTTTTTTCCTCCATAATATTCGCTTGCTGCAGCACTTGAATCTTCAGGCAGTTTTGCTTGATACCAACAAAAATAAACAACCATAATCTGCATTCTCCATTTATTGCTTTTCACTCCAGACTGCCACAGTTCTGCCCTAAAGACCAACAAAATCATGTTTTATGGGACTTTTACGTATTCCATAGATTTCTGAGGTGAATCTTCAGACATCACCAGCAAGCAGCATAGCCTTGCTGCCTGTCAGAGCTTGTGCACTCTCCAACTGCTTCTCTTACGCTTTTGCTCTGGGAAGAAGGATTGTGATCTTAAAGAAACAGGTTCTGTTCTCTTTCAGCAGTGTCTGGCAAAACTGCAAAGCTACCACCTGGAGTTTAAATGCAATGATTTTTTTTTTTCCTGCAAATGGCAAGGAGTTATTGCAACAATACTTCAGTCTTCATCTGTTTTACAGGACAGAAAAAAGGCTCTAGAGGAGATGATTGGATATTACCGCTTCTGTAGCTCCTGTGAAGAATTTCAGTCATGGATGAAAGATAAAGAGAACATTTTCCGGACTCTTCAGCCTCAAGCAGACAATGTGGAGGTCATGCAGCAGAAATATCAGGTACCCCTTTTCCCTGCTCACAGATGACACCTTTTAAATCAGACTGACCTTGGGAGAATGGATGAAACTGAGAAATGAATTTTTTAGAGTCTTTTCATTCATTTCATCTTATGGAGTCATGCATAAGTATTTCAGATATTTCTTTTGTACAAACTATGCTGAGCTTATTGAAGCCTTTAACTTCTGTGGATGAGGTATCCTGTACAAATATCATGGCATAAAAGGACTTTTTGTGGTTTATCTTATACCACTTGAAAAAAAAATGCATGATGAAAAAATCCTGCAGTGCATTCGCATTCCAGTGGAGTGGGACGTATGTGCATAGGTGTGTAGTGTGCACAACAGGGGAGGTCAGGATGGCTATAGGGGAATGACATGCCCTAGGTGTGTATTGTGTCAAGTAAATAGAGAAGCCAAGTGTGAAAGTGGGAGATAAGTAGATATGACAGATTATTAAGAATCATGTCCATAGAAGTGGAAAAACTTCAAGTTCTGCATTCTTATGTCTTTTCCATTTCAGGGCTTTTTAACGGAACTAGCTGCAGGAAAAGACCAGCTGGGAGATATTGAAAACTTAGCTGCTAAATATGGGAAGATCAGTCCCAGCAAATATTATGAGATCCAGAGATGGCTGGAAGTGATCAACAACAGGTAAAGGTGCTACTGTCTTATGAGGACAATTGGACAGCTGAGCTTTCATGCCCAATCTAGACTGCACAGAGAGGATACCTGTCTGTTAGGTTTTTATGTCCCAGTATTGGCCTGATGGGAGGTTTTCATGTGTAGCTGTTTGTTGTATTCAGGTATGGCTGTGGTTACTTAACCATCAGGGGCAGGGTGCCCTTCACAAATATTGAAAGGAACATCAAACCCTGTTTGACTTCATTAACTATATTTAGTACATGTTCTGTACATAGTCCTGGCACTATGCCACCCAACTGGAACTGAGACCATAACCAGGTCCTGATTTTGATGAGTTGTTTATTTGCATCATGTCCAATGTGTTCTGGGCATCTGAGCAAAGTCCTCTTGCTTGAGAGGGTACTGAGATTACCTTTGATGTTGTGGGGGAATTCTAGTATTCGGTCCTTCAACCCACGTATGTCCTGATGAAATCTTATACAAGACTTTCTGACTAGAAAAGGGAATTGCTCATGTATAACAAAGGCTATAACTTGAATCTGCTCGCCAGGTAAAGGCAAGCTTTGGGGTAGCAGCTGAAGCTAGATGTAAATAATCGGGTTCTCTCTCTCCAAGGTGGGAAAGCATGGAAAATCTGAAGGAAGAGAAAGGCTCTGAGCTGATTGGAGTGGCTGATGTGAGGACATTTCTTCAGGACTGTCAGGGCATAGGAGTACTTCTGCAAGACAAGATGGTCCAACTCAGAGATCTGGAACCAGGGAACTCACCTGCTGGACTAGAGTCAGACAAGCGCAAACTGTCTACAATTGAGAGAGAAGTTCTGGTGATAGAGAGGAAAATTGAATACTTGAGGAGTGTTGCAAAATCGTAAGAAACCTACTCTTTGTTTCCATATTCTTTGCTAGTTTTCTAAGAACATGTTGTAAATTATGGTTATAAAGAGAATGAGCAGCTTATGGAATTTCTTTTTGGAGTTTGTGTTTCTAGCAACCTGAAGAATTGGTTTACTGGTTTACCCGCTGGACTGAGATCATCCCTCTTGAATATGGCTGGGTGATTGGAGAAGTGATTGCTTCCAGATTTCACTGTTATAAATACCACAGGATTGTTTGTGGCTCTAACAAATTATCTTCACTAATGGGAGTTGCCTAGTTCAAAATGTGGAAGTACCATTTAGGTCCTGAAAGACGGTATCTGGGGGAAGCAAGGATGAAGGAAGAAAGATAGCAGAGCATTGTGCACAGGAGTTGGAATTTGAAATATGAATTCTAGGGTTTTTACTACTTTATGTTTTCTGTACATTTGCAATGGAAATGAATGACTGAACCACAACAGTGTTAAAGGCTTTCACAAGAGATGCGCTGTCTGAAGTACACAATATTCATATCAATATTTCTTGCTAGTGTGGAGCATTTGTTGCCTTGGTTGACTTTCCTTTTAATGGAAGTGTAAATACACAAATTCATTCCTTTTAAATAATATTGGTTCAAGCTCTAAATGCCGGAAGTGTTCATTCATTTGAACATATTTCCTGTTGTAGGATTAAGGACACCAACCCTGCAGAGAGCAGAGCCATCACTGAGCAGGTGGAAAACATGGAAAGGCTTCTGGCAAAGCTCAAGCTGGAGACACAGAAGAAGCGGGACATTGTTCAGCAGGCCCAAAATCAACAATCCTTCCTGCACGATAGTCGCAGGCTCCTGCTGTGGGCAGAAGGCATTCGGGAGAAACTGAGTAGTGAAGAAATGGGCGTTGATGTGGCTTCTGCAGAGCAATTGTTGAAGGAACATCAAGACCTGCTGAAAGAAATTAGGTCTCAGAAAGAAAGGTAGAGAGATTCTGTCAGAGTGGGCAGAGTGGGGTGATATGACAACAGTACTTGAAGATAAAACATGTCTATTGTGTATGTAAATTGTGTATGAAAGTGACACCCGAAATTTATTTAAATGCTCTTGAAACTTATTGTCAAAAGGAAACTGCAGAACACGAAATCTCTTTAGTTCTTACATACCCATCCTGATGGCTGATCGGGGGCTGAAGGAGGAGCTGTTGTGTTTGGAGTAGTATTCCACAAGCTCTCCTGACACACTCACACTCTCAGTGCCATCTACACTTTATTTCACTTTCCTCAGTCCTTCTTTTCTCAGGTCTTATGCTCCCAGCTGTCATTATCTTCAGTGCTCCTCTGCACTTATATGATGTGCCAGATATGATGGAACTTCTTTCTCTTTTAATGGGAAAGACAGCTTAAATGGAGCAATCTCACCTACCGCCTCCAGCATGTATCCTTGAGGAAACAACAAGCTGCATTTTGTGGTGCACAACCATGGCTAGCAGGAAAAGAGTGAAAGGGAGGGAGGAAACCTTAATGTCTAGGCACTGCTAAGAGCACAAAGAGCTGTGATGAAAGAGAATTTATACACCGTTATACAGTAAGGTCTCACTTTTCCTTTTGACTCTGGGTAGATTTCTACAGCTGGAAGAACTAGGGCGCAAAGTAATCCATGAACAGCCCAGTAGCAGCAGGACCACAGACGTCCGCCAGTCCATGGAGCGGCTTGCCGAGGAGAGCAAAGAGCTGGAGAAAATGTGGGAACAGAGACAGAAAAAGCTGCAGGACGGCCTGGAATTGCAGAAGTTCAACAGGGAGGGGGACCGCATCAGTGCAGCCCTCTCTGGCCATGAGGCCTTCCTCCGAGGAGATGACCTTGGGGTATGTACAGCAGTTGATTCTGTTTTCTCCTACTTCACCTCTCCATCCAGGGAATACAAACAATATTCTTAATTCGATCAGTTTCCTCATTTTTGTGGTCATGGCATTGGAAACCAGACTTTCACATTCTTCTTAATGCTTTTATGATCTTTTTGAGAATGAACATTTTTAAAACAGCTAGATTTGTTTTTTGTGATCTGTTGATGTATCTGTACATGTCAGGTGATCTATATACAATGACTCATCCATTTGGAGGCTAACCATTAAAAAAAGTTTTGGTTTGAATGTATTTTTTTGTTAGTGAAGTAAAAACCTGGCATTTTAATAAATAAAGCTTTTTCTTTTCATTGAGTATTTTAAAAACATACATTAACACAAATGGATGGAAAAAACAATCCAGGCAATAGTGACGAGTGAAGGAGGAGGCTGTGATATCTCACTGTCTTTTATGTTTCAAACTGAAACTGAAACTTTGATACTTTTGGATTAACTTAGTGGTATAGTTTTACTTTAGTTATGGCCTTTCATATTGCTGGTCCCTAGATATGCTGGAGTGCTGGCATAAATTTAGAATGCAGGTTTTACTAACGGGTAAAAATGGAACCATAATAGAAACATAAACCAGACATATCGGGTATGATAGAAACCTAAGCACCTGCTGCTTTTTTGTAGCCCTAAACGTCCTTAAGCACATGCAAATTGTACACTGTATCTCCTGCCTGAAAGAGAAAAAAAGGTTTGATTTTTTTTTCATTGCTATACAAACAACATATGACCAAGAAAAGACTTGATCAAATTTTCTTTCTTAAATGCAGGATCATGTAGATGCTGTTAGAAGCCTGCTGAAGCAGCATCAGGAATTTGAACAACTGCTTATGGCACTGAAGAGACGAGTTGAAGCACTGAATGAAAATGGGGTGAACCTAATAGAGAACAGGCACTTTGCATCTCGTGTGTGAGTTCAGAACTCTTTCATTTAGCTTTAATAAATGATCCAGTGTGATTAGTATTGGATTACAATCTAAATCCTGAGCCAGCATTTAGTTGACTGATGTGACCTGCTGAATAGAGAGGAAAAAGGCTTTTTATGCTCTCAGGACAAATAAGTGAAATGCTATAAATTAAAAGCAGTATTTGACAGAAAGCTAGAATAATTCACCTTGTATCATAAATTATATATAGTGTTAAAAATTCTTTAATGTAAACTCATTAAATGCTCACATGAAACAAGTTTTCCTTCATTTATTGGTATCACATATTAGAATTAATGTTTGCTGTTAAAAAATAACAGAAGACTTCACAAGACTTCGCAACTCCACAAATTACAGAAGACTTCACAAGACTGCTACATCAGTAGCAGCCTCATGTTTTTGTTAAAGCTGAATGTCATCTGTGATTTTTTTTACTGCCCCAGGGCCAGTAGGATCTAGTAAGGGGACCTCTTCTTAAATAAGAATCAGAAATGCAGGGTCAGAATGGACCTCTTGTGTCAAAAAAGACCCCATTGTGATCACAAGTGATAATGTCTTGAAAATTACCTGCACAAATTTATAAAACTGCTCTTAAAATCTGATTTCTTGCCAGCACTGTTATCATAAGAAGGCTATTCCAGAGCTTCATTGCATTTACATCACAGAGAAATTATTAGTTAAGGTGAAATAATTTGGGAAAGAGAAAGGTATGAGTGTTTTACATGGCTGCAATTCACTGATGTAACACAGCCATGCAAAAGGAAAATCCAGAGCAGCTGGCAAGCAGTAGCTGCTGTCCAGATGAACCCAGCATGGTCATAGGACAGGGATGTATATCACTTCCTCCTGTTAAGAGAGGCATTGAACTAGATTCTATTTATATCATTGTCATAATTACAATTAAGCCAAGGGGAACCAATATGACTTTTACTACATCGGACTTCCTGTTTTTCTTGGTAGTATTGAAGAGAGAATGGTCACTCTTCGGCAAAGGTGGGAGAGGCTGATACAAAGCAATGCCAAGAGAAAACAGAGGTTGATGGATTCCCTACTGCTGCAGGTAAAAGGACTGATGCTGCAGATCTGGTCAGGCATGTATGAAGTAGTTTTACCCTTTGTCTTATGACACAAATCTGAAACTGCTGAATATTCCTACTGCATTTCATTTTCTATTTGGCTATGAGACAGAGAATTTCATTCTCCAGGGAGCAGGCGATGCACTGGTGATAAATCTTACAAAGCCACAAACATAACAAAATACCAAACAAAAATGGAAATACCGAATTAAAAATATTAACAAAATTTTTTGTCTACTGGATGAGTTTATTCTGTTCATTACTTATTATTGTTCTGTCCCTTAATAACTGGGCACAGTTATTACTTACAGTAACTGTACTTTTGGCACCAAATTTAGCTTCCAGTGCAGAGATACAAAGTTATACTGGAGGACTGGACCGCTTATGTTTAAAATAATCTATGAAAAATGCAAACCTTCACTGACAAAGACAATAGATAGTAATGTGGCAATAAAGGGAGCAAGTAATATTACTCTGAGGGCTTAAAAACTCCGCAGTGGTTCAAGTTCATACCTCTTCAGTTTTGTTGATTATGTAGAACAACTTTTATGTGAAAATATATCACATTTTCTAACAGTCAGGAAAAAAATCTATCAGAGCTTGATCCTAACATCAAGGACAAACTGCAAATCCATAAATACTCAAAAGTTAAATTAATTTAATCCTGTTTGTTTCTTTAAGGAGTTTAATCGTGATGCTGCTGAACTTTTAATATGGATGGAAGAGAAGTACAAGATTGCCTCAGATGAATCCTACCGTGATCCAACAAACGTTCTGCGCAAACTGAAGCGACATGAGGCTGCTGAGAAGGAAATGATGGCTAATGAAGAGCACTTTGCAACACTGATAAAGGTGAAGGCAGTTTTGTAGCTAAATCTTTCATCTTGTCCCACATTTCATAGGTACTGATCTGCTAAAAAAAAAAAAAATAAATGTGATGTATTTTTCCAGCAAGGAAATCAACTGATTCAAGACAACCATTATGCTGCAGTTTCTATCCAGCAGAAGATGACAGAGCTTCTGGAGAAGTGGAAGGAATTGTATTCCAAAATGACAGAACGAGGTGACAAGCTGAGACAGGCTGGGCAGCAAGAACAGCTCATGGAACTGCTCCAGGTCAGGAGGTGATGCGGAACAACGGGGAGGAATGGCCTACAAGCCTAGTTGCTTTGCTGTGTAGTCCTCACAAAAAAGAGCAGAATATCATCCAGACGAAAGTGTATTTTAAGGTGTCCATTTTGTGTGCAGTCTCAGGAGAGAAAACCCAATATAATGCTGACCAAGCTCACTCCAAAGCTAAGAGCAGGGTAACAGTGCCAGCACAGCACCAAGACACAGAGCTGTTGAACTCAGGCTCAGCACTGTATCTATGTGGCCATCCCATACTGGGAAAACAATCAAAACTCTCTGCCTGGGTCAGTGCTCTGCAAACATAACTAACTGCTTACTTGGAGTCAGTTTGGGATTGGTGACATGACACTATGTTAAATACATTGTCATTCAGGCAAATTGTACAAGAGGAACAATGTGCTTTGAAGCAGTTTTGATACCAGTCATGTCATGGAACTGCTGTTGTGCTGTAGCTGTTATCTGAAGCCTTTGAAGATTGCTTGGTTGTTTTGTACTATGTCACTGAAGATAGTTCAAAGAGACTGTTTTAAATTATGTGCTTTAGTGCCTCAGAAAGACTAGTCAAAAAAAATGTGCAAAACAAAATATTCCCAGGAGATGCCTCTTAGAGACTCCTGACCATCATGTTACAGAGAAAGGACATGTGGATTTTACAGCTATGTTGAGGAAGATGTCATGGAAGGGGCGAATGAAAGAAACTGATGTTGAAGCATCAGTACAAGTGTGCTGTAACCTCTCCCTGGCAGGATGCAAAAAAGAAGATAGAGAAAATTGAGAAAGTTCTTCAGGAATCTGAGACGGGCCATGATTTACGCTCCAGCCGTGATCTACTCAAGCAGCACAGACAGCTGGAAAATGAGACACGTGAGCTGGCAGAGAAAATGAACTCCATTGTATCCCATGCAAGGAAAATGGCCACCAATCACTTTAACTCACAGAGGATTCTGGATGAAACACAAAAATATCTGAAAAGGTGAGCAGTCACTCTCTTTTTGTCTCCACCCTATATGACAAATAACATTTTTTGGTTTACCTCCTAAAAAAGCTGCCTGTTGACCCACCTCATCCTTTATTACTGAGCCTTTCTCTTGTCTACTGCACTTCTCCCCTAGCCTTTTGCTTACCCACAGGTCTTGCACTGACTGTTTCTAAGAGGTGCAGTGATTCAGCACTCAACAGTGAGTAGTTCCTTAAAACATCACAGTACAAGCCTAGGACTTCAAAAATGTAATCACTTTTCCTCTGCTTATGTTTAGTGTTATTTTGTAAGGCTGCTAGCCAAAAGTAGCCTTCTATAGAAGGAATTCTTGAATATGCAGTCAGTACAAACCATTAAAATTTAATTGCAAAGGAGTGTCCAGTGTTTTCTAATCTTCACAATCTTCTAATCTTCTTTTCTAATCTTCTAATCATAGCCTAATTCCCCTGGCAGAACCAGGGTAATGCTTTGTTTTAACATATATTTAATGGACGACCTCTAGGTTTGAGTCTTTGCAAGCACCTCTTGATGAGAGGCGTAAGTTGCTGGAAGCTGCAGTGGATCTGTATGAGTTCTACCATTATCATGACATGGAACTGAACTGGATTAATGAACGATTGCCTATTGCCCATTCCACCAACTGTGGGAAGTCTTTGGATGTGGCTCAAAACCTGTTGCAAAAACACAAGGTAACTCTTTTAGTCAAGTGCATGATAGCATATTGGCACATTATGTTTCACCTCAACCAGCAAAGCAGCACCTACATACTTTTTAATCTTCAGGAAGGCGGTTGCAAGCAAAATGCATTCCCACACTTTCAGTGAGTATATTCACCGATTCCAGCACTAGCCCAGCTAAAATGGCTCCAGAGGATTGAGACAAGTCAGCAAAGTAGCTCTGTTTTCAGAGCAAACATGAAATTCTTGTGGGAATTGCAAAATTTGATATATTTTGCAATATTATTATTATGAAAATTTTGTAGCTCTTCCCACTAAAAGTGGATAAAAAGCTAGGCTACTTCATGTTAAATAGAAAAAAAAATATTTATTTTGTGTGTTGATCTGGGTTGAATATTTTGACTGTTATATGTTTGTTCTATTTTTGTTCTGTGCTTACTGGTTCATTATGATGCAATCTTAGGGTTTGTGTATGCTACATTCTCTTGGAGAGCATGTAACAGCAATTTGATGTTTCTTTTAGTTCTGTATTCCTGCAAAATGGTTTGAACAAGCCATAGTCAATATAATTATAAAGACAGGTTAACACTGATTTCTAGAGAGTTTGGTTCTTTGTAGCAGTTCCTCACAGTCCTGGGGCACCTCAGAGCTGCCTTGCACCACAGGCAACACTGAATATTGCAGTACCTGGATTGCAGGTTTCATAAGAAAGGTTGTAAGATCAGTGGGGTGGCTTTATGAAGCAGGAGTCTAAGGATTTTCATGGTACTGTTGACAATGTCTCTTACCATCATCCTCCAGCCCGTTCATGTTCTGGGGTATTTTATTTTCCCATCAGCATCTCAATACTTTCTTCTGAATCCCCCATCTTTGTGTCTCATTTGTTGTCTTGCTTCCTATCCGAAACCTTGCTGGCTCCTTGGTAAGGAGAAAGGGTAGGACCAGGTCAAAGCACCAAGCTGAGGACTGTGGTGACTAATGCTGAGGGAAGTTAAGGGGTGTCTGCTGCCACCTTACAGAGTCTTATGTTCTCCCTCAATGGCAGCACCAAGAGCAGAGCATTATGCAAGAGGGGCTGAGGCTGTAGCTGTTGTAGAAATAGACAGTCCTTGTGTCTACTGGCTATGCTCTGCCCACTGTCCTAGAACTAGGAACATACAGAATTTCATTGTCCTCACATTGTCCTTTATTCCTATTTTTTCTTTTATCTCATTCCCAGGAACTGCAGGCAGAAGTGAATGCCCACAAACAGCAAGTTCAGCGGGTCCTGGATAAAGGAAAGGCAATGGTCGTAGGTCAGCACCCATCAGCTCAGAAAATAAGTGAGAAATGCCAGGAGCTGATGACTGCCTGGCAGGGCTTGGAGAAGGCCTGTGAGGAAAGGATGAAGCAGCTGCAGCACTCAGTTGGCTTCCAGGAGGTACGAATTACAGCAATGTACTTACATAGTAGCTTCTTCAGACAAACAAGAGGGTCAAACTTGTAAAGTGAACAACAGAACAGCTTCAACTGCGACTGGTGTTCAGCTCACTTATGTGATGCCAGACTCATGAGAATAGAGTTTTGTAGACATAAACGGCATTTGCAGTATGTTACCTGGAGAACTGGGTCATGGCTCTTTTTTCCTATAGCCTTTATGAAGCCTGATTCTTAGAGGTGGTTTGAACTTTTCACGGAGGAGAATGAGAAGTATCACAGTGATGTTACACAGTTAGGCCCTACCTTTAGTGAATAAGGTAAAGGAAGGGTCAAGTAAAGATACCGATGTGAAGAAAGTAAAGTGAGTAAACTTGGAAACTTACTGCCAGAGCTTTGATGCCTGGAGAAGATCTTAGTTATCCAATACTGAAGTCTTCCATCTTGTGGCTTCTTTCTCCTATATATGAATTGGCAAAATAGTGTGAGATAGTAGTTCTTCCTATGAAATATTCTTTATTTATTATTTAATAAAATATCACAGTAAATCTTACATGGCACCTTCCCCATAGAATTTATTAGGTCAAAGAGATGACATTAGTGTTTTGAAAGTTAAGGTAGAAACTGATTAACTTTCTCTTTAACTGACAGTTTTTAATGAATACTTCAGACCTGGAGGCTTGGATAGCAGAAAAATACCCGCTTGTGACGAGCAAGGACTATGGTAAGGATGAAGATGGAACACTGAAACTCCTCAAGAAACATAAGGTAATTTCTCTGCTTTAATTCTGAATACTGGCCCAGTTTTCTGGTCTGTCTGCAGTTGCAAGATTTTCTGTTTTATTGATACTCAAGTGTCCAGCCATCTACAAGATATTTTGCGTTGATGCATGTCTACATGTGAATGGACTGATAGGAAAGATCAACGAAGCTTACTAATATAGTTGGAAAAAATGCAGTTTGGGGAAAAAGATACTGGTGAATATTCTCATCTTATTTTTTTTGAGGCCAAAACTGACTATGATCTGATACCTTCTGTTCAGTCTCAACAGATGAATGCAGAGAACTTGGTATTCTTCCTAAATTCAAAATACAGATAGAGTATTATTCCAGGAATGCTATTCTCTGCCTAATAGTGCATCAGGAATTTCTAATTGAATTTATTCACCGAATTTGTTTGAATTTATGTACACATTTCTTTTCCCCTCCAAAAGTATTGCTAGAAAATTATCTAAAATTTATCAAGTCTTGCAAATGTCACATGCTCCCAGAAAGTTTTTCACCATTGGCTGGTGCATAAATTCAAACACCGAATATCTTCGACAACTGGCTCTCAATCAACTCTTTTCTCTGCCAGGCACTGGAGCATGAGATTGCCATTTACCAAAATCTGATGAAAGAACTGAGTGAAAGTGCCCAAACTCTTCCTCTAGTGGGCTTCATCCAATATGTTGAGGTTGATGCACCAAAGGAACAAGTTCAGTCAAGACTTCAGGAGCTGCAAGAACTAGCAGCAGCAAGGTATAAACTAGAACTACTCCTTGGATCCTAGGTTTGAGTCAGAGCCCACTAAAGTCAACAAAGTGTACCTCCAGTTTTGAATTCAGGTCATATCCATTATCTTCTGTTTTTTCAATTGTATTTAGGAAATCACTTGTTTCTATATTAGAATAGCATGCACCTATGAGCTTTCCATAATTGCTAAGCAAGAACTCTACATTTTATTCAGGGAGTTTGGCTACATATTAAGGATTTTGAAGCTCCCAAATTTCCTCTTTACCCTTCACCATCTGCCTGTAATGTGACTTGAGATGCCCCATTCTGACTTGCCTTTGTGGTATTTGGAATTGCTATCAAAAGGGAAAAAAAATGTTTTTTTAAAAGGTTTCCTTAAGGTTGCTTGAAAATTACCTAATTCATTACCTGGCAGAAGGGAGACAATTACAGTTGTTTATATGACCAGTGGCAGTGCTATTATAGGAAAGGTTTTCCTTTTGATCATTCATTTACTTTTCATTTCACTTCCTTTCTGTTATTGTTATAGTAAGATGTTTCCAATAGGACAGTTTGCTTGTACACAGTATTTTTAAGCACTTCTGTTTTGTTGTTGGGAAGGAACAAATATCTGAACAGTTTAGGTTTTTCCTACACAAAAAATTTCACTCAGAAAAGGAATGGGGCTCTGCAAGTACAATAACAGAGTCTGAATACTAGAATAATTAAACCTAGAAGAAATGCTAATATTTTATAATTTGTTTTTATTCTTGTTCACAATTATAAAAGTAAAAGCATCAGTAGAAAATTCTGTGAATGAAAAGTTCAGGAAAATACTCAGTATCTAGAAATAGTTTTTTTGTTTGCTGAACACAAATGTTTTGTGTTCATTCATGCTTAATGTTAATCTGGGTCTTATGGTGCCTCATTGGTGCTCTGGTTTGGACCTTTGACCCGCACTGTCCTCGGTGGAGTCTTTCAGCAGGCTACATCTCATGTGACAGGCAATTGTGATTCCTACAAGGAAGCTAGGTTAAACTTTCTTGGAATGGTTCAACAATGGCCAAACAGTGTTAGCAGATGGAAAATTGGTAGTTTATTTATACCTCAATCTGTATTATAAGATACTCTCGACAACCAGAAATATGCAGTAGGTTGAAGCAATTTTGCTGAATAGGCAATATGAGCAGAACTGCATAAATGGATTTCATAGCATTTGCCTTTCTGATGCACCAGCCTCAGTTAGAAAGATTTCCTTCTCATTTTCTTTCCAGACCTGGAAAAATATGAGGAGTATTCTAGTAGGAAAAAAACAAAACCAAAACAAAACAAAAAGAACAACAAAAACAAAACCAGGGAGTGAGCTCAGCTGGGCACAGTGCTTTTTTTGAAAACTCAGCCATTCAGTCTGACCTTGCTGAAGTTGTCATCCTACAAACATAATTTCCAATCCTGAGAAAAAATGTCAGCTCTTCCATTAGAGAGAATGAACCTTGATGGTGAGAAGTTTTGGGGGTTTAGTAGGAAGCAAGCTACTGAGTGTTCTCCTTGGTCTAATTGTATTGTCTTGTCTTCTT
>JBCJKH010020077.1:8307-19197 GCA_039877255.1 Loriculus beryllinus
CAAGTAATTTGCTGACTTAGTGCTATCTGTATCTCATGATATACAGGTAACTAAGACAAGTTGTCCTAAAAGAAGGACTAAAAACTAAAATTCCTTTTTCTTTTTTCCTTTTTAATCTGTCTTCCGTTCCTCTCCTGCTGCTTCCCATGATGATTAGACAAAAGCAGCTAAAGAAAAGAAAAATAATCATTTCTGATAGTACTGCCTGAGTCATCGATCCTTCACAAAGACATAGGGCCCACTTCCTTTTCATTTTATTCCTTTGGCTTTCAGATTTATAATGTTAGGAAAAAGAGATTCAGCCTCTTGGTCTATAAGAACCTGTTTAAACATAAAGATGCATTTACTTACAAATAGCTCTGTATTATCTATGCATTTATCTTGACAGTCCAGTTTAACTTATAAAGCATAATGTACTTGTAACTCAGCCTGAGAAATGTAGTTTAGGAAGCACTATTGATTTAGTAAATCTCCCTTCTCTCTCTTATTGTAAATCTGATAAACCTAAAGAAGCATTCTGGGTACCAGAGAATCTAAATATTAAAGCACGGTTCTTCAAGACTATCTTGATAGTACTTCACTTAAAAATGCAAGTTGAAGCAGTAGTTTATCCTATTGTGAAGTGTTTTAATCTTTCCTTGATCATTTCTCGAAGATGTGGATGTGCTGTACAGTAAAATTGCCAGATTTGTGCTGAATTGCAGCTTTAGAACCCATTATTCTGTAAAGGTTATCTAGATTGAATGGCTTTAAGATGACTTGTAAAGTTGTTAGAAGACTTCTAGCTCTTTATGTGTTTGACCACACAACCTGATGTGATTCATATGTATTCTGAGATACAAGCTTTAAACCTGTTGATTGCTCACTAATTTACAAAATGGAAGTGCATGGTTTCCCATTTCTGACAAAGGAAGTGCTTAGATACAGATCAGTTATGTAAATCCCATAACAAAGACCCATTTGCCATACAAATAGTGCCAGGAAGATACAAGGTTGTAGTTGAAGCATTTGTTATAAGCATAAACAGACTTCAGGCTTTGAATGTCTGAATCCTCTCACCCTAATGCTTTAACCTCTTTTCAATGCCCAGAGAAAATGCAGGTTCTAAGTTTAGAAGAAATCTGGTTAAAAAACAAAAAAATTAATTTTATATGTATATAAAAATATGGAAACTTGTTCAAGCAATAGAATTAAATTTCATTGTGTGCTTTTTTTTCTTTTTCCCCCTTTTTTCAGTATGCTTAGGGATAGTTTAAAACTGATGCCTTCTCTTATTCTGCTTTGTGATACAGCAGCTAATGAGTAACAGTTTTTTTAACAAGTGATTCTGGCAGATGCTTTACTCAGATTTTCTTACTAGGTTTTGTTATTTATACTTTGATAATTTTCTCAAATTCTAAAATATGTTTTCATTTAGATAGGGTTTTTAAACGTTTTCCCTATTGGCTAACTGGTAGGTGATGTAGTACTTTCTCTGTGGTGTTCAAAGAAAAAAATCCGGTTGTACTATGTCACATAAATATGCTTTTGCTCTCTGAGTGTACAAAAGATTAGGGAGGCACCATTTGTACCTGTCTCTACATACTTAGCATCATAATATTCTCTTATGTGACTGTCCTCTCTGTTACAGTTTTCTCTTAATAATTTTCTCCAGCATGACTTTTATATCCAGTTCTTTCAGTCAGTTTTTCATTGCCAACCTTGATCTAGCAAGATGTTGCAAAGAAATTATACTAGCACAAATGGGTAAGAATGCTATCTTTCCACGGACAGATGGCTGAACAGTCCCTTGCACTAAATAATACCAAGTCCCAAGCCTCTCCTTTCTCCAACTGTGCACCTTTCACTAGAACAAAGGACGAACTTATTTATTCTCTTTATTTATTATGGCAGTATCTTCTTCATGTTCAGCTAAAGCTTTTCTCACATCACTATGATCATGGAGAGAAATGCCCTTAATGTTATAAGCAGTTTTTAATCAAACTGAAGACCCTACAACTGCAAAATGAAAAAGCAGCTAAAGTACCATGATTTTCTAGTGTTACTCATGGTTAGATTGATGTAAATTCTGAAGGACTTGGAAAATCTTAAACATGTTATTCATATTTACACAAATGACACCGAGGATGAGGATAGACCTTGGGCGCTATACTAAAAAAGCAAGCCAGGTTCTAATCTCTGCTATTGATTCAGGCACACAGCAGCTGGGTAATTTATAAACATTTTTTTTCAGAAGACCCTGCAAGTCAGCAATATTCTTCCTGAGTCAAATAAACAGTAGTTTAATTCTCACATAAATCCTATGCTGTAAGTAAGTGTGTGTGAGGGGGGGAATAACAAAATATTCAACTTTATAGGCAGCCCCACTGCTTTTTAGGGGAATTGCAGGCAGAATTTTGTGCTGACTGTAATGTAAGAAATGCTCTGAGAAAGAGTGGTTGCAGGTAGCAAGAATGCCATGTACAAATGCCAGGAGTTCTGAAGGTATCTGAAATTCTGAAGGAATCCCAAGGTATCTGAAGCCTTGAAGAACAGTCTGTAACAGTGGTTTGTCATCTACAGCTCAAGCCATTGATAGTGATTGTTAATCTCAGTGAGGAAAGGAATATTTGTTTTTTCTTGAAGCCAGTCAGGCAAAAAAAGAAAGGCAACAATGGATTGATTATTCAATTAAAGGAAGAAGTATCAGCACTTTGAAAAGACTTAGGAATTCTGAATTAAAGCTTCAGCAAAATCTTAGACAACTCCATATCAGAAAAGCAAGGTTTAATGATTACAAACACAATTTAAATCCAAACTGCATAGAAAGTAACTGTAACTTGGTCTGAGTGCAGTGTACTCTAAAGCATTTACTGTTGCAACGGGGTTAAATTGTGACCTGAGTCATACCTTAGCAAAAGATAACTTCTTGCATGTGAGAGTGATTTGCATTGGTATGTCCTCTCCTCTCCAGCTATCAATAAAAGAGGAGCTTGAGAAGAAGTGTGAAGAGTATTGATGTTAGGCTAGATGCAGATAGGTAGTGACACACACCCCCTACATCCCCACCCTAACCCACCGCACTAACCCCGAGGGTTGCGGGGAGGGTGTTGGGGGGGAGAAACCCTAAGATATAAATACGGTTTTATAAAAATCCCATTCATGTACACCATAGCGTATCTGATGATCTGTACTGGCTGTAGTTAGAAGCAGAACAAAAATGAGTTTCTGACTAGATATTTATCCAAGGCCTTGCCCCCTGGAGGCTCTCATTAGGCAGCACAAACTGGACAGCCTTTTGAAAGCAATCAGGTGATGCTTAGGGAATTTGCACATGGAATAGAGATAAGATTGAGCAGAGTGAGCTCTTGATAAACTGGTTCAGGCACTAGAAGAACCAGAACTACATTAGTGCTCAGCTTTGTATGAGCTAATTGAACAAGCTAAAAAGCTGTTGCTTGTGGAGGCAATGGTAGCTCAGGTAATGCTGCATGGCACTGTACCCTGCAGATACCTAAATGAAATCAATGCCTTTCCAAAAGAGCTCAGTAGAGAGGCCAGCAAGAGCTGCTCAATGCTGAGCACTTAGGGAAATTTGGTCATTTTATTTTAATGTGATTTATTTGACTCAGGATAAGATACAAAATAAATCACTTTTATGTATCCTTAGCAGTACAGCTGGAATCTACTTGTGCATGTTATCCATGGCTGCTCTCTGACGTTTGTGTGTTTATTATGCACAGCAATTAAACACCCCTTTTTCCCAGACAAATTAGAGCTGTGCGAGTTTGTGATTCTGCTGGCAGGCTTACAAATCTCGCTGTGCAGAGCTCACAGTGTTTTCTCATTTTTCTGTGTCATGATGTATCTTGTATGACTAGGGTTGTTTCATTTTTATAGCAAAGCTATAATGATTTTGCACTGATTAAGTGGAAATAATGCCAACTTCTGTAGCTGCTTTTCTTTTCACCCTTCACTTAGCTTTCAGAAGGCTGCACCAAAAATACCTCCTCTTATGCAAGAGAGGATGAGATGTCTTTTCTAAACTTACATGCACACATGTACAGAGATGTACATATTGGCATATATTTGGAGCAAGAATTTGCATGTGTGTAAGCTGTAACAGATAGGTAATTGTGGCTAGCTGTTAATGACCATTAAGGTCATTTGTGATTGCACCTCTTGTAGCATGAGCACCAGAATACCTTTATACTGCAGTCCTTTGCTGTGTAACATGTACTCATCTTTGCACAGTTACATACCAGCTGCCTCAAGCAGGGCAAGAAATGTCTTGGTGTTTAAACTTATGGGTTCAAAGGTGGAGCAATGCCTCTGTTGCCTTGTGGGTAAGGAGTACTAGTGTTTGATCCCCACATACAACATACAGGTTGGTCAGGAGCTTGACTCTGGAAGGCCACCAGGTAGACAGTTGTTGGGTTTAAACAACAGACAGGCTGGCAGTTCATCAGATAGGAACTGGGCAGATTCACAGGAGAAACCGTTCAAAAATATATTGAAATCAACACATTCCCACAAACTGTTTTTTACACGTGTTTTTCCATCAGAAACCCCTCTGGAAGTGTTCCAGTCTTCCCCTCCCTGCCCTCTGCCCAGTTAGATTTCCTAGCAGAACTGAAATGAAAGTAATCATCATTTAGTGAGCTTTTTCTGTGATAAAGTGTGAGATGCCCCACAGGGAAATTCTCTGTGTTGCAGAACAATGATATTGCTAGGTATCACTGATAATCCTCTTGCAAGCTCTTGGTATCTCTTAGTGGCCACTTTGCATGCTCTGTTCCAGAACTTTACTCCCATAACTGAAGAAATCTTTCCTGATAAAGCTGTATGTGCATCTTGCATTGCGTAGTTGACTTACAAGGAGAAATTCCATATGTCGCAATAAGAAATTAGGCCCTCCAGACCCAGTAATAAATTTGACATACACAAAATATTTTCAGAAGCCGAATTTTTCCAGTGTAATATACATGTTTATGGGGATTATCTTCATCTTACAAGATTGTGTAAGAGAGGAACACTGGAAAGAAAGAGCTGCAAATGAGTTATTGCAAAGATGGGAAAGCAGAGAGAAAAAAAGACATAGTGAAAAAGACATTTTCAAGAATAAAAGTCTGAATTCATTTATCTCCTTGCTTCCACTTCAGATGGACTTGAGTTAGAATGTGAAAGTTTTGTTAAGGGTAAGCACAGAGAGTATGGGTTTTTGCACGCTGAAACCAAATGACAAAGCGGTAGGTGGAAAGGGGCAGGAGCTATACTACTACCATGACCACCACCAATTGCAGGAGCCAATGTTTGGTTTAGTTTAATTTAATTAGTTTAATTTCTCAGAAAATGTGCTGTGTTTACATGGAGGGCAGTGGAAGTAGTGGTGGAGGGGCCTGTGTGGGTAATGGCTTGTGAGGAGCACCATAGCCTACAAAAGCATCAGCAGATTCTCTCCTTTTTCTTTTTTTCTCAAAAATAAAAGCCAGCAGCGACGGGAGGTAGATAACCTTCTCCAGGCTTGATGCTCTGGAGGAAAAATACTATTTTCCTTTCTGTAACGCACCAGCTGAAAAGCTGTTTTTCTTCTCTAAGCTGTAATTATATATGCCAGTGTTAGAGCAAATACCAGAGCTTGACTGAATTGTTTTGGCATCAAACACTGTGACAGGATATCAGTTTGTCAGGCTCTGTGCTTCTTCCATACCAGACCAGGGCCAGAGAGAGGGGCTGGGAGAATTTCCTACACAGGCAAGGAGAAGCTTGGATTTGCCTACCTGTTTAGCACTTAGTCTGTGCATAACAAAGAAAACAGGTTGTTGAAGATAAAATATGCTGAAGCATAATGAGGGGCTTGGCCAAGGAGCTGTGAGAGGAGAAAGCACACGCTCAGACTGCTCAAGAAAGAAGTAAGTTGTGGGTATGAGTTCCAGATAGAGAAATGAAAAGCACAGAGCAGACTTCTGCCTTGCTTTGGGGAAAGAGCTCTCCCTTCTCCTGGAAGCTCAGCCTCTGGCAGAAGTTGCTTGAACCGAGAGGTTCAACCATACAATGGTGTCCCTGCTGCTTCTCCGCCTTTAGCTCATGGAGAACACGTTGCTGCTCCCTCCTTTCTTCTCTGCCCTGCGTTAATTGCCGTCAATATAGCACACAGAAGGGCTAAGGAAAACGCAGAAATTGCTTGAAAACTGAAGGAGCAGGTTAATGTTAAACCCTCAAATTCCCTGAAGTTTGTGACAGTTTGAGCTAAATTTATGGTTTAGCATCAATATAACTTTCTGAAATTAGGTTGGTTGGTTTTGCTGAAGTTCACTTTTATTTATGGAGCAAAATGAAAATCCAGTGTTCCCCACAGCCCCCAAATACAGTTATAATTGAGGTTCATAGAAAACACGTGGTCACTTCAGTATTTATAAACGTTTGATTAGGGTTTGCTGCATTTAGAACTACAGTTGTTTTGGGAGTGGGATGAGGAGAGAAGGAACAGTGTTGCTTTTCCAGAGAGGCAAGGCAAAGGCTGTAACTTTTATTGACCCGGATTCTTTGAATCGCAGTACCTCAAAATCTGTAAATGTCTAAATCAAAGATTTCCTTTTTTTAACCCTGTGGTGAGATGAAAGTAACCTGCAGTGGATTTCAAACCCAATGAACAAATATTTTGATTGTGAATTCAGCAAGTGTGAGGCTCACGTTTAGCCCAGAGTGTTTTTTCCTTTCACTTTTTCCCAGTGTTGTTTGGGGACTTGGCTTTTTGTTCTGAGATTTTTTTCAGAAAGCCAGTAGAAAGTGATCTTTCTTCCCTCCTTGGAAAAAGTATTTTCTTTCAAAAGAAACATTTAAGCTTTCAGCTAATTCCCAGGGATACAGAGGGATATTCTGCAATAAGCTTCCCTCTGAAAACAGGTTGGCTGCTGCCCTGATATTAAAACCGGCAGGATTCCTTGGCTGTGGGGAAAATGAGATGGTCCAGCTGATTGAGGTGATGACTGAGCCAAGATGAGTCAATTACCTCAATGTGCTGAGCAGCCATCCAAGGTACAGCACAGAGGAGAAATGCCAAGGCTTGTACTTTGCGCTCTGACAAGCAGCAGCTGCACAGAGCTGTGGCTGGGGAGAGGAGCTGTGATCCTCACCAGTCTGCAAGAGTGTAACTGGGGTTTATTCTATTTGTGTGTAGTTGATGCCATCGGAGCTGTTTTGTTTTCAGGTCTGGTGGTAAAAATTTGGAGGATACATTTGAAATGCATACATTTTCACACTGTGCCTTTTCAAATGTTTGTCAGGCAGTGCAGGAAATTGCCAGTCATTTGCTGACACTGGGATATGACACAGATGCAGAAGGCCTTTGGCATTCACCAGAAACAGTAAACTAGGAGCACTTTTGGAGATTCATGCCAAATACTTAATGGGTTCTCTTACAAAAGGGGGTGTTTAGCAGCCTCATCCTTTTGTGGATGTTTTATCTTTTTGTAGAATGGACTCAAGGCAGGCTCACAATTATCACTTCAACACACATCTGTGGGACTCAAGGCGCACTCATAACCATCTGCTGTCTCCAGTTTAGGAGGACACCGCTCTCTGTAGGACCTTATTTCCTTTGGTTTGTTTTCTGAGCAAAAACCAGTAATTTTGTATCACATTTGATCACTTTGTGTTTACGCTTGCAGTCATTAACAACCCTTTCTTTATGACTTCTTGTGTAACCTGAACCTCTTGCGTCTTTTGTCTCATAACTTTAACAAAAAAAACCCAAAAAACACTTATCCTCTATACTTAGCTCTTGGCTAAAGAGCATTTTTGCCTGACTATTTTAAAAGAAAAATAATTAAATAAAAAAAAAAAGAAGATAATTGCTAATAGCTCTGGGAACAATTACATAAAAGTAGCATTTTTATTTTTACCTTTAGGATTCAATAATAACTGATTGTTGTGTAACTATAAAGCCATCAATCCTGGTGTATGATGAGAAATTGCTTAACAAAACTTTGGAATTTTAAAGGAATTGTGGTAATTATGGTTTTTACTTTCCCTTGAAAAACAATTCAGAATCACAGGTGGAAAACAGAGTAAAACATTACAATTAACCAAGCTACAAAAGCTTGAAAATGGGAATTAAGTTATCACTTGATATTTCTAAAAATTCATCTCAGTATGACTGAACAATACACAGGTACTTTTTTCACCAGCTGAAATCTTGTCCTTCTTTGAAAGTTAATACATTTCACAACATGTGCTAACTTCTCATTAACTTCACAAAGACCTCCTTTCTCTCGAGCAAAATACTGAGCAAATATCCCTTTAACTTGGTGTATTCTTTGCTCCAAACCTAAAGACATTTTACTTCCATCCCATCTGATACTAAGCTAACACTTCTGTTTTCAGATTGCTTGTCCATCAATTTAGCCCAGCCATCAGTACTTTCTTCCTCAGTGTCAGCTATTAGGGTAGCATTCACCATTTATTGAATGAGGTTTTTCTAATAATCCTTTCCTCTATTTGTGTTTGATCAGCTTCCCAATAAGATTTTTCAGACCAATCTGAAGAGTCCACGGTTAAGATGATAGTGTTTAGTTTTGCTTTTGGTGGGCTGCCAAACCTGAAAGATTTTGTTGGAGACAAACAACTTTGTTGGAGAGATTAAATTTTGTGTGTCAGATCATTTCAGATCCATGGTTTTCCATTGGCTTTAGGACAGTATTTGTCTCTGCAGTGTCTAACTCTCTTACATAATCAATAGATGCCAAGTTTAGCAGCAAGTTGCATTTATATCTATGTTCTCATTAATGTGATGGATGTTATATAGGTGTATTTATGCAATTCTTTTTGATCTTATTCTTGTAGAGTATGGTATCATTACTCTAGTCTTTCATGTAGACACCTTTGCCAAGAAGATATATACTGGTCCTAATCCTGAGTTTGAGCATCTTTTCCAGCTGTCACTGTGTTCCTTTTGCATATGAGGCAACTGAGCAGCTTTGCAGGTCTGTCTGTGTGTTTTAGGAACGTGGCATACAGCTCCCAACTGAGAGAACACTTCCACAGAAAAAAGTTGTATAGACTTAGGAATGGCAAAATCCTTTTCTCCTCTCCTCTGGCATTGCCTGCTTCTCTGTGTCTCTTAGTGTTAATTTTCACACTCTAAGATAAACAAGGTGATATAAAGGTGTTGAGAATTTAATTCCACACCAAACAGTGAGTGAGAATAGGCATTCATTATCTACAAATATTCAGAATATGCTTACATCATGTGATAGTTTTCTGCTAGTGGAAGAATTAATAGTCTTAGTAAAGAGACAAATAGATCAGTATATAACCATGTATTAACCTGTGTTCATGCTGGTTTGACAAGATTCACAGTCCTCTCTTTTCATGACAGGAATAAAATCAATACTTAATAACAGCTCATAGTTGTACAATTTAATGTTTTCCATCAGTGAAGCATCAGCAGGACCTAAGCACATGGAAGTTTTTCCTTTCATCGTTGAAGAACTGCCACATTATGCAGGAGGACTTGCTGCTTTTCAGTAATGACTCAAAGAGCCTAAATTGTGGGAGGGTAAAAGAAGACTATGACATGAGCGACAGCAAGCTTATTCTGACACCTTCTACACATAGCAGAGGTGTGATGTTAGTCCCTAGTGGGCCAGGCAAAAATCTACTTTCTACTTTACTTGGATGTTTAGGTTACCTTGTTGTATTGCTCTAATGTACGTTGGTTTTGGCTATATTTAGAATAATGTTAAATATGAAGAGAATCTAAGGGATTTGGAGAGCCATTTCCATATTGTTTCAGGCTTATCAGTCTAGTCTATCATTTTTTGAAGTTTATTTTCTTCAAATCTGGAATGTTTTCCTGGGTGTAAAATAGTGCAATATTTAAGGAGTAATTTTCCAATAATCTTGTTTACAAATAGAACTATCAATATTAAAAATCCGTCCTGAAATTAAACAGGTACTAGTCTGACAGATATTTATGCATATGATTATGGTTGTGCACGCAAACATTACCATTGGGGCTGTTTACTTAGATTAAATCATACATAAATATTTGCAACATTCATTTGTGCAATAAAAAGTAACCTCACAGCTGATTTCAAACATTAAAACAAAACTCAGATGGATATGAAGATAACAAAATTCAATGAAAAATAAAGATGGAGATACATTTGCTGTATATCTTTGAGTGTCTTAAGCATGTATGAATATTATTCTCTGAGAACTAGCACTTTTAAATGAAAGTTCAAAAATATGACAGTACTTAGCTTTCCAGTGAAACCCAAGTGTAATGACAGTTGCCACAATTAGGAGAGATGACAAATTTGGATACTGCACATCTCATGCACTCTGTGTTAAGCATTTTAATTTACATTTTGATATTAAAAGTAAAGGAATGAATAGTTGTCTATTATTTTAGTACTTCAGATTTTTAAATGAAAACTTTAAGAGGTGAAACATCACATTACTTAATGGTAGATATCTGTATCTATATCTGCTTGGGGGAAAAAAAATCCAACAAATTCTCTGTAAAATATGAGGTCTGAAAGATGAGATAGGTCCTTTTCTGACTTTAAAACTTCAATAAATCTTGCTTTCTGTTTGTAGGTAGTATTAATGGCATATAGGATTCATATTAATCTCATATGAACAGTGCCAGCTGAAGAGACACTGGATTTGGCTTACTTTTTTAAAAGCTGATTTTACTTTTTGCTGCACCCTTACCAAAAGCACAGTGGAGCTGACTGTAAGGTGTGTGTGTGCCTGATGCAGTGCAGTGCTGAGGGATGTTGCCCACGGTGTTCCCAGGGTGGTTAGCACTAACTCTGCTTCACTGCAGCAGGGTACACCAAGATCCTCCAGCTTGTTTCAGCCTAATAGCACTGTATTTAAAATACTTACTTGGTAGTCATG
>JBCJKH010020081.1:18169-31328 GCA_039877255.1 Loriculus beryllinus
CCCCTGATCATCCTCGTGGCCTCCTCTGGACTTGTTCCAACAGTTCCATGTCCTTTTTATGTTGAGGACACCAGAACAGCACACAATACTCCAGGTGAGGTCTGAACTCCAAGTGAGGTCTCATATGCTAGGAGAAGGGCAGTTTAGCACATTATCCTATATACACATAGAAAACACCTACTTACATCTTCAAGCTTGCTAACAGACTGTTTCTCTGAAGACAGATCAGGATACCCACAATCTACAAAGTACCTCAAGACCACACTGCTGTGCCTTTATTGCTCCATCTAGAAACACATCCAAAGGAACACAAAAGCTTTCTGGCATTTCTGGGAAACTTGTGACTTGCAGGCAAAGCTATCACCTATGGGCTCAAAACCCAAAAAATAAAGTCACATATATGCATTTAGAACACACTACTGCAAGGCAAAACACTATCAACCAACCATAAACACTGAAAATAAGGAGGAACAGAGCTAAAGATGTAGTCAAGCACAACCAAAACTTCATATCAAATTCAAGCATCCAAAAGTGAGAACCATACTAAAGAGTGCTTAAAATATCTGTCGTATTTATCTATGCATCTACTAATTTTACTGTACAACATCAATTAGAAACTTGAAACTATCTGTTTTTACAACTTGTGCACTCTATCGCTAACTTCTTCTCTTCTCCAGGTTTAGATCACTTCCCCCAGTCACAGCAGAAGCAGGCAATCTTTTCCATACATACACATCCTGGTATTAAGCCGTTTCACAGGTTAAGTCCTCCCTGAACTTGGCAGGCAAGATGCTCAAGCTAAAAGCAATGTGACCTACACTTAATTAAGTTTTCTTCAAAGCAAGTATCAACAAGGTTCAGAAACCCTGATACACAACCATAACGTGTGTTTATCTTGATATTGTCACATCAGGACCAGAAAAGTTAAATTGCTCCTACAGGGGTGAACACACCACCTTGGTTTTGACATCTTCAGCAGTATAAAAATGAAGGCCTGAAAGTAATACAGTATATCTTATATCTTGTATCTGCTTAAGTTAAGCTTATATCTGCTTAACTTTTACGGTGCAATGACTCTACCACAACCTTTACTTTCTTCAAGCTGATTTTCCCAGGAGGTAAAAATCTGCAAAGTCAATTTCCTATCCCACAGTTATTGAGTAGAATGGGAAACAGCAATTGTTTCTCCAGAGAATCTTTCCCAGATACTTTGACCCTAAAAGTAAACAGGATCTTTAATTTCTGTGCCAGCATTTGGGGAAACACATCAACCCATGCACAACAACCTAAGCGTAACAGATCTCTTCGACTCTGTTGCACGTTCTTAACTCCACTGGTTACCCTCTCTCTCAACTCACATTGAAGGATATATTGGACTTTGTTTCTTGGATCTGTTTGTGCCTGAGGGACGACATAACGACTGCATTAGATCAAATTCACATCACTGACACGGAAAAGTCAGAATGACTGTGACAGTGATATCACTCTCTCACTGAAGAAATGAAGGGTGAAAGAAGAGTAGATGTTCAAAAAGACAGTATGCTTACGAGTACTTAGAATAATGTATTCTTTAAATATCAACTTCTATGTCTACTTGCCTGTCACAGTGCAGCATAAAGTACAAAAAAGAAGACAGCATACACATTTTATGGTGTAAGAGAATATATAAGAAAATGTCATGCCATTTGGAGGCGTATCAGAAAGCAAAGCAGGGAAACGAGGACGATCAGGGACTGGAGCATCTCCCATACGAAGACAGGCTGAGAAAGCTGGGACTGTTCAGCCTGGAGAAGAGAAGTCTGCGTGGAGACCTCATAGCAGCCTTCCAGTATCTGAAGGGGGCCTACAGGGATGCTGGAGAGGGGCTTTTCATTAGGGACTGTAGTGACAGGACAAGGAGTAACGGGTTAAAACTTAAACAGGGGAATCTCAGGTTAGATATAAGGAAGAAATTCTTTACTGTTAGGGTGGTGAGGCACTGGAATGGGTTGCCCAAGGAAGTAGTAAATGCTCCATCCATGGCAGTGCTGAAGGCAGGTGGAACAGAGCTTAAGCTGCAAAAACTAATCTGCTGGGAATAAAACTAAGATCAAAATCACTTCAGAGCAATTCCATGGTATGTTTGCTTACAACTACACCTGATAATCCTACAATCCTAAAGATGACACCAAATTATATAGTGGATACGTTTAGCAATTGTTAATGAAGGTAATTCACTCAAAATGATTCAGAATCATTAAAAAATTTATGAGTTGTGTCATCATGTAGAGGAGACATTCAGTTGAATCACTAATCACTTGTTGCCTTTGAAAATGGCAGCTTTTTTCTTGTTTGTTTGAGTTTTTTTAAGAAAGCTTAGTTACATCTTTCGTTTTGAAGTAGAAGCTGTTCAAGTTAAGAGCCACATCTTTCTTCTTCCTGGTCTGTACAGTATGCGCTTATTGCAATGCACGTCTTTGCTGTGTTAATCTACACATATCCTATATTTTGCCAGAAATTACATAAATGCTAAACTTCTGGGGGAAAAAAAAAATCATATTAAGGTAGCTTTTCACAACATAGATACTGACTTCTACTGATACCTCTTCCTGAACTTTCATGCATTTCTATATTAAACCTTTTGCATTTATGTTCTCCAGTTACCCATTCAGAACATCGGTTTTACAGATAATTTCCTATCATGTTAAGATACTGTGTTCATTGGTACTTGGCAGCTGGATGAAAGGATATATTTAATTACCTACTCAAAGATCATATAGGATCCATGAACCAAAGTTATTCAACTTCCGTAAAGAGAAAGCTAAAATGTGTTTGAGTACACTATGAAGTCAGAATTCCCAGCAGAGGGCAGTAGTTGCTACGCACAAGTGAGAGGAAGACTTCAAAAGCTAGCGGTGTGAGGAAGACTATCTCCTCACTTATTTGGAAGAATACATATAAGGTACACTGTTGTCTAAATTATTTACACCGGCTCAAGATTTAAGCCAAACTGTCACAATTTTTAAAGTTTTTAAGCACAGTTTTAAAAGGGAAGTGGACTGGCAGAGGGTGATTTTTCTAAGGCATAATGAACACTGACCTTTATGCATAAACACAGAGAAATTAATCTACTCTGATGGAGCAGTAACAATTATATTTGCATGACTGCTAGTTTATGACCTTGGGATTTTAAAATCAAGTTAATATGTATATTTTACTTTAAAACATATTTTCACCTGAACTTTGGATATACATACAACTGCTTAGAAAAGGGATACAGAAAAAAAGGGGTTTATAAACATGTTGTAGAGTTCACGTTATCAGATCTGACCAGCCAAAAAGCCTTCTAGAATTTGCCAAGGGCAATTTTGAACTGTATTTGCTTGTCAAGAATCAGCACCTTAGAAACCACTACCATGGTGAACCGTCATTCACACAACAAATTGATGAAAAAATTAACCAATTATGTTTTGCAGCAATTTAACTCCACTGCAAATGTATCCCTCACTGTATAGATGGAGAAAGTGACAGGAAGAAATTAAAGGCCACAAAGAATGGGAGACGTTATCATCAGCATTAAAATTCAGGAACTACGTCAGAACTCTGCTTGGTGCCTCTCTAAGCCTTCTCTGCCTACATTTATCCATTTTATGGGGGCTCAGAAAAGCTTGTATAGTAACAAACATTCTGATGAAAACCAAGCATAGTTCTCCTGGATGATGACACTGCAGAAGGACATTCACAGGGCTCCATTCTAGTGAGCAGTAACCACCATACTGCTGCATAAACCCTACTATGTCAGATCTGAAAAACTGGTTCCCATTTTGCTCTAAAGCAGCCAAAATAGATCAATATCCTCTCACCCAACATTTTTTAGTTTTCCATGTGTTCACATAGCCAGTAAAGCAAAAAAGCTTAAGTGTACGAATTTTATATTAACTAAGTAGGATAAAAGTTGGCATTTTCCTCAACTGGGAAACTGATTTAAAAACTGATGCACACAATAATGTAACAAGATGCCTTCCACCATGTCAACTGCATGTCATATCAGCACTGCATAAAATATAGTCTGTGTATTTTGCTTTCTTAAAAGTTAATGGAGATCTGGTAGCTGACAATACCTGATGCACAATTTTAGACAGAAATAACTCCTCATATTGCTGCCACGAAAAAATCTGATGCTAAGACATGAAACAAGAAACAAAAGACTACAGCACCATAAAGGCACCAACTCTATCTCCCAAGGTCTTCAGGTACTAATTACAAAAGCAGCTATTCTGAAAATTCTACTTGAAGCTAGGAGATGTTTCAAATGGTATAGTTACCAACTGCTGATTTGCTATTTTCCTCTATTATGCATTGGCTGACACTTCATGAACTCACGTCACACAAAGTGGAAAATGTTTTACTACTTCCCTTTAAAACAGAATTTCATTTCAGTGGAAACATCACCATATCAGTACTCCCTTTTCACTTAACAAATTGTATGGCCGAGCAGACATGATATTTGCCCCTGACCTTTAGTTTCTGCAGTTTCCCTACACTTCATAACTAGCTGCCTTTCATTCTATATTATTTGATTCTGTCTCGATACTGACACAGGATATACTTTTACTATCATCTTCAAAAAGTCCTTGTTCTTGTTTGTTATTGTTGTTTACACTTCCCTTTCCAGTTAGTTTTGGTCATACTTTTCTTTTGCTTTTGAAAATTACTCTTCCTGAACACTTAAATATGTAATTTCACTGTTTAGAAGTATCTTCTGATTACACCGAATGTTAGAATATTATGGAGAAGACTGTCCCTACGCAATACAAATTTCCAGCTAAATTCATCACTAAGCTCCCATAAAGCTGCGCAAACCAAATGACCTTGTACTGGATGTAGTACATTTTATACTAGAAAATAATCATTTGCAAATTTCAGACTAATTACATTTCACCATTTCCTGCATATCATCTACTGCACAAGCTTCCCATACATGGTACTTTTTCCACATGCTTTTTATAGTCAAGTGTTCAAGAAGCAATGCACCTCATTCTCCATTTGCAACAGACCCCTATGAGTACTACCCTCTTGGGTTTGTTAATTAGTGGACTGATTGATATGTATTCAAGATCCTCATACTAATTAACTTTAAGTCAGGTACCAGTGTCTTTAATGTTGCACACTGTCCTCCACTTCATTTAGCCACTCTGTCCATAAGTAGGCTGCAAGCACTGATTCCACATTATCATTAATTGTCTCTTGAGGTTTCAATAATTATCAATTATATGTCATTTTTCCCCCTTGAGAATATTGCATCTATCATGCTTGTCACCAGGACTTACAACTGATAAAAAGCCAACTGCAAATCTTGGTTTCGATTCTGTTGTAAGTTTAAATGGTTTCTACAACACTAAGTTGCATTTATCTGCCTAGCACACTTTGCTTGGACTGAGAATTAAGCCCCTTCCTGGTTGCTACAGGCAGATTCCCTGCCCCATGTCCCTTCATACAACCTGTCGTCTCATGGGACTTTGTCCTCATGTCCTGCACAAAGAAACCTGCAGATTCACTCTAGCCAAATCCAACAAATTCCTCTCCAGTATTTTCTTTTATGGATCTTCCTTTTCATTACATCTTTCTCAGCCTCCTAGTTTCCTTTTTCCTAATAGCTTCACTTATGTTACCTGTTAACTTTACCATTTGGCACCACAAGCAGTACTAAATACCTACAGATTTATGTTTTACTCCTCTACAAATAATTCCAACTACTAGTCAGCTTACTTGCATATATATCGATGACTTTATACTTCCTATAATGTTGAATGTCACCTGATATTTTTTGGCTACAAACCAACGTGGCACTCTTCTGGATCCTTCCTATTTCTTCTGTGGTGTCAGTGGGAATGACTCCATTCTGACTGCTAAAATGACACTGCATGTAAAAAATTTTCCATTGGGAAGCTAAAAGATTTCATGAAAAAAATTAACATGGTTTTGTGGTTTGACAACTGAACTTTTATTTTGCCTTTTAGCAGATTTTAATAGCAATGGGGGAGGGCAAATTGAGCAACAGGCAGGAAAGGTCTTAAATATAGCTTATATCAACGGGAATTTTTTACTCTTGCTATGAAGTGCCATGAAAGTTTATATTAATGAAAAAAGTCATATTAGAAGCAACTCAAGCCATTCATCCAAATTTAATGGACAATTCTGAAGTTCATGACTATACTGCTCTACCAATGAAGTGAGTACAGTGATACCACATTACCAATACACTAACGTAATATTTATGAATTAAGGGTGGTGAGGCACTGGCACAGGCTGCCCAGAGAAGTTGTGGCTGCCCCATCCCTGGCAGTGTTCAAGGCCAGGTTGAACTGCACTTTGAGCAACCTGGTCTAGTGGAAGGTGTCCCTGACCATGGCAGAGGGTTGGAACTGGATGAGCTTTAAAGTCCTTTTCAACCTAAACCAGTCTATGACTCTAGAAAAGTCCATCAGTGAACCAAAGAGAAAAATTATGGCAAAATAAGTAATTGTATATAACAATTAAAGGTAGAGAGAAATGGCAACATGCACAAAGAAAATAAGCAATGACTGAGTAATTTGTTGAACAAAAACATTTATTGTCTGCCATGTTGTTTTAAGTTTAAGCATGTCATTATCCTGTTAGACTATCATAACGCATATGCAGAAGCTATGTGAATTGCAACATGACTTCCTAAGTCCTGGGGTAATCAATGTAAGAACAATACTGTGAAATATTTGACATTTCGTAAGGATTCTCTTTACTTGTTCTAAGCGCAAGCCAAGCATCTCAGCTCCTTAAGCCAAGGTAAGGGTCTGAAACCCACATAAGTCTTCAACAGGTCATAACTTTCAGACCCAAAGTAGTGACCGCTACTATGTGAGATACGGGAGCACTTCTTAGAAGCACTTTATCATCCCATTTAAGTACATAAGGCATTTACTGGGCTAAAGAATTTTACAAGTATTTGCTAACAGCATAGTTTCTTGATAAGTTAAGAGGCACAATGAAGAGGTTGTCTCAAAACTTTTAGTGAAAAGCAAGCTGTTCTACCAGTGACATACCTCCATTCTCACTAATGGCTAACTGGCTTTGTCTGAAACTAAAACCCAACAAAGTCTAAAACCTACAGTCCCAAATGCAACCAGTGAAGTTTCTGTCCAAATAGTTATCAACTACATAGCTACAAGTAAGTGAAAATGGAATGTTACAACCAAAAGGCTGGTCAGCATCCCGAATCAAAGCTGCTACTGGCCTAATACAGGGTCGTGATCATTATGCAGTAACTTCAGGTGTCAGCAGAGAGGTCACCCAAGTAAAATGCAACTTCTGAGGGACGGTCTTCAAACCCACTGGAGGTGGATATGCAAAGAGAGCTTTTCAGGAATCACAACCCACACATTTAGCAGAAAATTGGCAGGATTTAGCAAGATCTGGCAAATCTGAGGCAGCCTAGGACTAAACAGCTCTTGTACAGCTACTCGCAACTAAGGCATGCAACAGCTTTACTCTAGTGGTGTCGGGATAACTACTCCTTTGCTTGAGTATCAGCTTGATCCCCAGACTTTAAAAACAGTGTCTGAATGCTATTTACATACTGATATGTTTTAACTACTAATATTCCAGCAGTGATTTTAGCATATACTGTACTAGAATTTTTGAAAACAATCTCTGATATACTTAAAAGTGAATTTACTGTATCATTACAAAGAGAAATTATTGTTCTTTCGGGGAATTGTTCCCCCCCACCCTGTTAAATTCAAAATCCTTGTCCCAAATTTAAAAAAATCCATTTTTGTTTAGCACAACTTGGGAAAACAGCAAGTTTGTGTGCTTCAGATTATTTTTTTTTTAAACTGTGAAAAGTCTGAGCATTTACTGATCTGGATTTGACTGGGTACTCACTCTGTCGCACAGCTCTTCAAACGTGAAGTCTGCAATGGTTCCACATGCTTTATTCAGCCTCAGCTCTCTGCCTTGCACTTTTAGAATCCTTGGTCTAGTTACTATGGGAACATGAACAAAGACTCAATCTTCTCTGGATAATTACTATAAAATTCATCTCTTACAGATAGGAAATGCATAGCTTCATGAATAATAGCACATGATTCAACACATAAATTAGACAAAATGCTGATACAATGACTGCCACTTGAGTGTGGCATCAACCCATATACAGCAATGGAACTTATTAATTGGTCAGTGGAGATTGGGCATTGTGTTCTAAATGTATTCTCTTTCAAGAGAAATTAACTTACGTACAATCATTTTGTTTCTGAGCCAGCTCATCAAACAACTTATCCATGACAGCCTCCACATCAGCTTCACTTGTGCTACAGTGAAAAGAATAATAGAATATGAAATTAATAACACTTGAAGCCAACATCAAACAGCTGCCTGAGCCTGCTTAGCTTTTTGCCCATAAAAAAAAAGAACAGGATGTTATGCTCTAAATACAAACATTAGATTTAGAATACACTTAAAAGTAGAGAATATTAACTCTCAGGTAGATGATTCTGCCTTATTTGCATACACTGAAAGACTTCTGTGTTTTGAGCTGTTTCCAGTAATGAGGCAATACAGGCAGAGCAGATCCATTAACACTATGTGTACACAATGAGAAAAAAGGCTTCTGGTTCTATCTTGCATGCAAAATAAGAGCAAATAGACAAGGCAAGGCAGTCAAGCACCTAAAGAAGTGTCCTTTGAAATTTCTGAGAGGGACTTTGTGAAATTAAATATTGGAGCAGCTTTTTTTTTTTTTTTTGGGGGGGGAGGGAGAGAATCAAGTCAACTGATTGTATTGACCAAACTATTTGCAAAATTAAACTATGAATTCAGAAGACCAACATGATCTCTGCATCAGTAAATTTATCGGTTTCCCCTCTCTGTCTCGAATACTGTTTAGAAAAAAATCAAGCCCAGATGGTGAAAACACAAAATACCTGTGCTGACAGCTCTGCTAAAAGTTTATATCCATCTTCTGCTTGCCATAAAGTTAGAAACCAGTCTGATCAGGGAGTATCTTTCCTCAAAGAATGGATTAGAAGGCCAATCCTTCTGTGGTTCTGTGGTATCTAACATTTGTAATGATAATGATATCTATCAGGTTTAATGACAGATAGATAAGATAGATTAGATAGATAGATGCATGCTGTGGTAGACAATAAACTAGAAGTAGGATGTATAATGCTTCAATGAAGTCTGTATAATTGCCAAGGAAGTTTTGAAAATAGGCACAGGGGACTAAGATCAAGGAAGTTGCTTTCCTCAAGAATCTTGTAGTTGTGTTACATGGATTGCTTTCAGATGAGTATGAAACAGCTTAAAGCAAACCTCAGCCACGTATTTTAAATGAAAGACTACACAAACTATAAAAGCAAACTTTAAAAAAACCCACAAAACCTATGCTGATATTGTGACCATTAACAGGAGAATGTAAACACGTTGGACAAGAACACTTTCTTTTGGGGGCAAGACTGCTAACTAGATTTCAATAATATGTGGCAACATACTGTATAGTATGTAATTTTAAAACAAACAGAAAAATCCCCACATACTAAGCTAGCTGTGCAGGGTTGAAAGCTCCAGTTAACAAGTTTGAATAGAAAAATAAGATTCCACAGAAAAAGAAAGGCTGATGAAATAAGGAATTTTAAATACTTTTCTTCCACTCTTTCTTAATGATTTACACAAGTTGTAGAGATAACCAACTATCATGAGAGAAGACAAGGTAGACTTATCACATATCTCTGCCATTCACTTGATCACAAGTTTTACAGTAGAACACCATGAAATAATCTGTCTGGGTTTCTCCTCAGAGAGCTGATGCCATCGGCACCATGCTTAGCGTACTACCTGTTAGAAACCACATATATGCTCTTCATTTCTTTAAAGTATGGACAGTGAGAAAAGAATATGGTAGGTGCTCTCCACAATTACCAAACAGCGAGTCACACAGTGCAAGGGGCACAATAAGCAGAGCTGTAAGCAGAGACAGCTATGTAGACATCAGAACAAGAGCCACGATGAGCCACGCTGAGATAAGTGGCAGCTTCAAATAGTACTTCTGAGCAGACCGCAAAACTTAAAGAAAGTGAAGCCAGGCAACAAGAGCAAGAATTACAATTACAATACAGAACAAGAGTTACTTTTCTTGCATTCATACAGTCACACACAGAACCTGCACTGGACCCATTTTTCATACATAAGATTCCATCATTTCCTTCCAGAAGCAGAAAGAGTTACCTGTTGTAAGTCTACTAAGCAGTACTCCTCCTTCCAAACTACAACTTCTAATTTTATTATGAAGTGATATGGACGTACTTCATTTCAAATTCCTGTCACATTGATGAAAATACCACACCTTTCTTAACAGAAACATGATTTTAAATCAATCCTGTGTGTTGAGTTGAAAGATACAATGGTTATAAATCTCATTTTAAGCTACTGTTGTCTGCCTTCCTCAGGTTATCCTTAATTAAATAATACTTTAAGAGCAAATACAAGACAGAAAAATTACTGCAATGCAAAGGTCTCAAAGTATTTAAAAAATAGAAGAAATTAAGTTTCTGCTAGGCAGATACATGCTGCAACCAGAAGCACAACTGTGAATGTACTTTTAAATTTATTTATTTGCAAATATAGAACAAACTACTACAGAAATTTTGTCATGATGAACAGAAGCAATCTGTCAAAATAGCAGAGTGTTGGGGTTTTTTAAATCCACTGGAAACACCCAATATTAAATGAATCCTTGTCACTGGATTTCTATAAATACTTAATTACTTAAATACAATAAGGATGTTCTTCTATTATAGGAGAATTGTGCAATCTCTTATAAGAGGATATTCATTACTTTCTAACCATCTGTCACTTCAGTTCTCCAAACACCACACCTCCCCAAAAAAATCTAATTAGTTTTTATTCAGTCAGACATTATAAATGATGCTAGTGTGGATACTGAAAACGTAGTTTAATGAAGTTAATATCAAGGCATAATGGAAGGCGGTTTGCTGAACAAAAATGGACCAGAAGGCAAAGAAAGAAAAAGTCACACCCTGCTAATTCTACTGTTTTTCATTTCCTATTGACTAGGAAATTATTGGCTAATAAGAAGGAAAAAGAAGGTAAATACCATATCACAGATAAACTTACAGGTAGTAAAGTTTTCCAGCAGCAGGAAGCACTCGTTTCCTGTAGTCTATTCCAGAATCAAGCTGCACTGTGCTGCAGTACTTCTACAGAGATGAAAAGAAGAAAAAAGAATAGCTTTCCTCAAGCCAAAACTGTATTTACTATTGTCTGTGTTAGAGAGAAGACACAGTGCTGTGATAAACCATCACAGGAATATCATCTGCAAAACTGATTCAAGATCACAAAACTGAAGGCTCCTTTCCAATTATCAAAGCAAAGAAATAAGGTGGAAATCATTCATATATCCAAAACAAAAAAGTAACCAGTTTCAAAAGTCCAGCAACTCGAAAATTAATACAGCTTGGAAGCACGTGGAATGAAACCAGAATGGGTATTACTCATTCTCTCTAGGTAGTGCTTTGCTGAGGGAGTGTGTAAAAATTATTTCCACATTATTTCCACATTAAAAATACACATTAAGAAGCAGAAAATTAAAAGTTTAAGAGACCACAATCCAATTCTAGCAACAGAGACAACTGAAACTACTTCTGTTTTATAAGCTAAAACTAATTTCATTTTATCCTTCTACTAAGATTAAAAAATTTTATGAGTCAAACATCAAATATATGAACCATGCCAAGTCTTGCTGCAAAATGGACCAAAACGCACGGGGGAATAAACAAAGCTCTATATCAAAAAGATTTTGTTTCATTTTTGTAATGTCTGACTTGACTCAGAAAAAGTTGCTTCCCCAAATCCTGCCCCCCTTTAAACAACCTGTAAGATTCCAAGTGTGATACAGATGCTCCTGAGTAGTCACAATAATTGCTTCTGTTAGGAAACTCAAAACCAGATGTACTAAAGGATGCTTTTGGGGGGTCAAGGCCTGAGGCTGAGAGCAAAACTCTCACTAATAGCAGTGGGATAAAGATTTTACCCCCTCTGGCAAAGGAATAGCTCTGTTTACCTCTTCTTGCTACTGCCATCATACACAACTTATGGGTGTTACATAACTAGAAGCAAAAGATGCCATGAAAGAAAGGAAGGAAAAGTTTTAATATTTTATAAGAGATACCTCTATCAACAATTTAATTAAAACAATAAGACTTTGGGGGGGGGTTTAGGTAATTCAACACTATTAAAATTCTTTGGATTGCTAGAATCCACTAAATTACTCTGCTTCTTCACTATGAACTATTAGTTTATCTTTAATGCTCTCGTTAAGTATTTCATATTCTGTCAAATTTTTCAAAGCCTCCTTGAAGACATTCAAGTAACAAAATTGGAAATGTCAAATCTCATTTATAGCAACTACGTTGCAGGGGAAAAAACCCTTACATTTTAGAAGAACTATCATCAGTGATTTAAGGAACAATGGCCCTATTGAACAAATGCGTTGCACAGGACTTACAGAGTACGAATATCTGCAGGAGTGACTGTGATGACTCATTGCGCTGTTTTTTCCCTTGGCTATTATTGAAGACTCGATACCTATTTTAAACCCCCAACTTCCCTGAAAAGATATACAGCTGAAGAAGGAAAGTGGGGGAAAAAAAAGTCATCTGAAAGCACAGAATCCCAGGAAAATCCATGTATCTCTAATTGCTGTCAGTGTAAAAGCCATGCTAATCAAATCATTATCTTGGGCTAAGGCTACTGCAAACACAACAGTATTGGTACTACAATATTATTATAATCTATTCCCTTTCTTTCCATGAAAGCTTACAAAGAAGGAGAATAACAGAGTAGAAGAAAAAAGTTCCAGAGGCGTCTAATAATATGCACAAGGGAGGGAGGATGTTTAAGCTTTTCTTCAGCATCAGTCTGGCAGTCAAGGCTACAAGGAAGATTCCTGAAATTTCACAGAAGCGCTGGTGTACTTTGCTTTTCTCTGGCAGACATCGATGCTCAGCACCTTTCCACCTAATGTTTTATTTTCCCAAAGTAGTACATTACTATTTTCTTCATACTGGCGGGGGGGGGATTGTGGGATGCAGACAGAGAGACATGATGGCATTTGGGCTGTAAT
>JBCJKH010020083.1:6375-18554 GCA_039877255.1 Loriculus beryllinus
GAAGGGAAGGGAAGGGAAGGGAAGGGAAGGGAAGGGAAGGGAAGGGAAGGGAAGGGAAGGGAAGGGAAGGGGAAAGGAGATAATCCAGAGATGGCTGCAGAATATTAGTGTCAAAGGAAGACGGCTATGCTGTAAGGATACAGTTTATCTCCTGAAGCAGAGCTGAATAAGGATTTAACAGGCTTTTGCAGTCAGTTATAATTGTTGTAAAATTATGCCATTTATCATGTCTAACAGGGTAAGAAGTTAGTTTGTTATCCTCATGGGACAGAAGGTTTTAGCAGGAAAGCACTATGTGGACACTTCTATTCTACAAATACTGGATTTGCCTTCATTTGTATTCTACAAATACTGAATGAGTCCTGAGTCATGAATGAGTCCTGTGACATGTCATGAATGTACATGAATGAGTCCTGTCAGCCTGAATGGTGCTGAGCTCTTCTGATGAAGTTGAAAATGCAGCTGTTGTAACACATTTTTCTGTGGCTTATAAGCCATAACTGGTCACAGCTTTAAATAATTCTCTTCCCTTCTACTTTATTTGTAGATCTCTTAATTATACTTGAAAATAAGTGTGTACAAAATATATTCAGCTTTCACATCTTATTTTCAATAGAATTTGGAGTTCTGTGATTATTTTAGTTATCTGACAGATTTACTCTAACAGGAAGTGAGCAAGGCAACACATATAGCTGCCAAAGTGTTCTCTTAAAGACTTGTCATGTATGTGTCATGTAGCTATTATTGACTGGGATAATTTCTAGTTTTGTTTAAAAAGAAGTATAAAACTTCCCATGACATCATTTTTTGTGTAGTTAGGCCTTCCTCTGAACATTCTGATTGATGGCTTTTATGCATAAAATCATTTATAATGATAATATTATGAAGTAGTAGTTGTTATCATAATATTGGAGGTAACAGTTGTTACCATATTTAGTACAGGTGAAATAAAAGGAAAAAAAATAAAGAAGAAAGAAATACGAAGCTATTTTTTTTTTTAATATTTTTAAAATTTTATTTTATTGTTTGATTCTCTCCTTTTAGTAAACTCACTAGGTTTGACTCCTGTATTTCATTTACAGGTGAGCTGTCTTCACCAGCTACTGTTGGAGGATGATTTGATGGGTCTCTATGCTCAATTCCTCCTTAATACTTTTGTGAATAGTGGAAGAACTTATTTGATTATATAAAAGTTAATTGGAAGACACTGGAGAACTGTCAGTTTGTCTTCCCCCAGAGCTGATAAGCAATTTAAGGCAAAGGATATGCCTGGATTCTAATATGCTGCAAGCTGTATCAGCAATTTTCACCAAAAGAATCACAAGATTTTGATGAAGATTTCATATGTATAGATTAATATTCATTGGTAAGGTAGAGGAATTTTGGGACAACAACTATGTAGGAAATTGAGCTAAATTGAAGACACGTCAGCATTGTAAGCCACAAAATCATTTGATTTCCCTAAATTTCCAAAATCGTATTATAGCCAGGCATAAGAATATGTGGAATTTGAACAGAGGAAATCCTTGGTTTTATTTTATATACAAATTTTTATTCAGATGTGTCCTCTATGGAATTAATTATTTTACAGGCAATCAAGAACTTGTACTGCTTGCTCAAACCCCCTTTGTTCACAGAAACAGTGTCCCAAAATCAATGGCAAAATTATTGAGTATGAGAAAACAAAGACTACGTTGACAAGTGCTGATAAAGTAGAGATGAGTCCTTTCATTGAAACAGGAAATAGTCTACTCCAGTTGAAAGAAGCATGACATTTTCCAGGAAAAGCATTTATTGTTTTGAGCATAAAAATAAGGTATGTCCAGACCACTGGGTGACACTCTTTTTGCATTTGATACTTTTATTCTGTGGAAATATTTCTAGCAAATTACATCCTTTTGGAAGACAGCAGTCAGTTTGAGTTGGAAAACTAATCCATAAAAATAAACACAATCTGGCCATTGTCTTTACTTTTTCCTTTGCTATTCAGAGAAACTGGGAGACGTTAAGTGTTTTCACAGGAGTGAAAGAATACAACAGTCAGCTTTTCACCACTTATGATTAGCTCTTGAATTATTGTCAAGGAGATGAAAATCATTCACCCAGTTTTGTAGGCAATCAAATTGCATAATTCAGAATTTCTTTGTTATCATACTAATCTGATGTGAACCTAGAAAATACTATTTAGTGCGTTGTATTCATTACTTTTGCCATACTCTATGTGCTGCAAAGATTAAGGAATGATACATGCTTGTATTCTTTAGATATGACTTTTAAATCTACTAAAAATACAATTCAGTCAGAGATGACAGAAGCCTTTGAGGGGATAAAGAAATTGTTGACACTGTGTCTGAAATGAAATTGGAGATTTTAAAAAGGATGGGTAAAATCAGCATCTGCCTCCTACCATGTCTTTACCAGGAAAAGGAAAAAAAATGTCACTGATCTTTCCAGTGTTCAAATTTTAGTCCATACATAAAAACTCTAGGGGCTTCTACAGCCTAAAGCACAGATCCATAGATTTTTAAGGTCAAAAAGAACTACCGTGATCATCTTATCTGACCCACAAAATAACTTCAGCTATTAAATTTCACCTCTCATTCCTGTAATAGGGCAATTATTCTTTCCTGCTATGTAAGCGACTGTTATTGAGCCAAACGTGAATTGCTTTGTTTGTCCTTGGAAAGACCCTCTAAAAAAGGTGCTACTATACTGCTATAAACCAATTCAATTTATTAAATTCATCTGAGTTGCCTGCTCCCTCAGTGAGACTGCTTCAGTCCTTCATGTTTCTACTACAGCATATGAGCAAAAGGATTGTTTATATCACAGAGGAGAAAGAAAGCCCACGCAAAACTAGAAGTTATCTGATTGCATCTATTCTACTTCCACCAGACTAGCAACTCAGCTTAGCAGAACCCTGTATCAGGCCTGCAATGTTAGGATTTATCTACATCCATGCTTTGCCAGAGTTCAATGATATTGGTATAGCAAAAGAAAACATTTTCTATTACTGGATTGCTACTTCCTGCATTTTTAGAACTCTATAATCCCAAACACATTACACATGCTTTCAGTCAAATATACATATATGTATATATATAGATATATACATTACCCAAATGTTTTGTTGTTGATGTTTCTAAATAGCTTGAATGCCCTAAACCTTAAATATATAGAGGAGAGGGTAGGAAGTCATTGTTGTTATTATTATATTTTATCCCTCTATTTATAAAATTCTATTCAGACAGTTTTCCATGAGCTTGGCATATTTCTTCCAGCAAAACCCAGTGTTTATGAAGGTTGCTGGATTTCCTCAAAGGCTGATAAGCTGGCATGGTGTACTTGGTAATTAGGAAAGGTTAACTTTCTTCCTACAATTTTTTAAATTTAACATTCCTGAGATTACCTTTGAGTGTAATAATTTGATTTAAAATGGTGTAAGTTGCTTTGTGCATATGTATAATTCCAATCATATAAAAGGTGTTATTGAAGTCCATGAAAACCTTTGTGCACCTAAATTTGCATTTAAAATTACCAAAACTTTGGGTTTAAGCTCTACTTTGGCACAGGATAAGTAAGCAAATGATGCAGGCATTTGACAAGCAACTGATACGACAGGATACTGTACTAATTTTATAGCTTGCATATAAAACCAATCACATCCTCTGTTCAATACACACACAGAGGGAATTTCCTGTATGTGCCATCTGAGGTGACCCTGATAATATTTGCTAGCAGAGCTTTCTCAAACAGGTCTCTCTGAAGCTAGACTCTTGTGCCATTACCTGACTTGATCCTGAGCCTCAGTAGCCAAATGCACACAACTTTGACTTTTTAAATAAATATAAACAATGATCCCTTACCTGGTTGGGGGGGGAGGGGGGTGGGGTGTGGGGTGTGTATGTGTGAGGTTTTTTTATGATTAGTCAATTGTATTGCAGGCAGATGGAGGAGTAAATATGGTAGCTACATCCTGTTAATCAAAGGCAAAATGAATGCTACTAAGAAACCTGACTCATTTTGATTTATGAACCATGTGTCTCTATCCTCATTATCTATAGTCCTCTTCATCCTGTAGCTGGACCAGACAACACAGTCATCCAGTCAGTCCAAGAAACAAATTTCTCAAGAGTTTGTGCTTGTGCTCTCAACAACTTAAAATTTCTGGTTCTAAGAGCTCTAAATAGTCTTTATGTGATACCTTGTGTATCCACACCACGAGTACCACAGAATAAATAAATGGCATCATATCAGGTTTTGTTTCATTTTTAGCTACCCATGTTATCAGCAACTGATAAAAAGATTTAAAGTCATAAAGATGTAACAGTGACAAACAACAAACTAGTGAACAACCTGCTGCAGAAACGAAGGACTTTTCTGCTTGGTAATTTTTGAATACTCATACTCAAACAATCATTTTGCCTCATCTACTAAATAAAATTTTTTACCCTGGTGAATACCAAATAATTTTGGAATTGTGAGTGTTGGCTCTAGGAAAACTAGGTGCTCAGGTTTGTGTAATTTCTCCACTTAAAGCATAGTTTTGCTGAAGAAACAATAAAGTAATGATCTTGTCACCAGCATGTCAGCTTTACCCTTTTAGCTGCCGAAGGGCAAAACAAATCATGCTAGTAAATACTTTTATTATAGTGAAAGATTAGGAAAATAACATATTTTCTGAAATAAGAATTAAATATTTCTCTCAGGAAATAGTAAAACTGGTTTTATTTTATTTACGTGGTTTATATTGTTCAGAATTCATAAAAAGTGCTGAAAAAAACCACAGGTAATTTTGAATAATATGAATACTGCAGATGGCTGATTTGACAACATAATTTTATTTATGAATAATTTCCAGTCACAAAACTCTATCATGTTTATGTAGTGAATTATGGAACATTCTCTCTATTGCAGCATTGTACAACATCAAAAAAACCCAAAAGGATTCCTTAATAATATGCACTTAATAAAGATAAGGTTAGTCTTTCAAATTTCTGAAAGTGAAAATAACTCTTTGTTTTTTGCGAAAAATTCAATACACTGTTTTGCCTTCTGTTTTTAATTTCTTCACTTTTCCTTGCTTGTATCTTCGTCTGGAATCGTGATTAAAATTATCAAAAATAGAATTGTTTTTCTGTAATAAAAACAAAGATGTTGTGAAACCTTATTTAATTTGAGGGTGCAAACTGATTTCAAACCAAAATTTTGAGGAAATTAGTGATAAGTCCAAACCTGGAGTGTTTATCTATACAGAGCTTCTGTTACTGGATGCACATTCACCATACACTGCTAGAAATGAAACTCAGTGAGCCAGAGACCACACTGCTATAAATTTGCTTGTTCATATAGCCAAAATGGGTATTAGTAATCTTCTAATCTGCCTTTCAAGGCCTTCTGATAAACTCAAAAGACTCTGAAATATATACAGTTGTCTGCAAGTTGCACTACGCCTGCAAATCTTTGCTGAATCTTTTTGAAGCAAAATCCTTAAGAATACTGAGAAATGGAATGGAAAAATTTTCTTCTCCTTAGGAGTAAACCATGCAGCTATCTAAGCACACCTCTATTTTTAGAGAAGTGTTCTCTGGAAACATTTATAAGACTTTTTTAGTCATAATTTAGCTAAATGAAATAAATACAAGTGAAGAAATAATAGAAGACTTGAAATATGAATTTTCTGAATATTTTACCTTGTTACAGCAGCTAGGGAAAGCTATACAAGCAGTACAATTTGAGGGGGTGCATGTCACAAGGAGTTTTACTTTTTTTTCTGAGCATGCCATTTATAGTAAAGAGAAAAACACCTTCCACTCTAAGTCAGATGATTTCTAGTTATTTGTTCCTTAATATAAACTTCCTTTATAACTAAAGAAAGAAGTCTGACTTCTTTGTGCATCACTCCACTCTCTGCAAATGAGTATAATAAAATCTCCTTTCTTCTGTGCATTGTTTACCTTATTTTTCCTTTCAAACTAGAAAATATTTTGAACAGATACTTACCCACTTTATGAAAAGACGTTCAATTTTCACTTTAGGCCTCAATCTTCTTCAATAAGAATAATAATAATAATAATTCAGAATCTATTATCTTTGTCAGGAGTCAGAGAAGAAGTTCTTCATTCGATCTGTCTCTAAAAGGATTTCTCCTTGAAATGATTTGTTTAATAGACTGTGGTTTTGTAACAGTTTCCCTCAGGGATTATTTTTTTTTTTTTTCTCCAATGGAATCTGTTGTGTTTCTTTCTTTTTAACTCTCTTTCCTCATGTTTTAGAAAAAGGCTTCAGTATGAAGGGTCCCATATAACTGTGGATAAAACAGATGATTCAGCTTTTAGGATATCATTACTTGAGAAAACAATCACTCACCCTGATGTTTTCCACAGTAATTATTGATCATTATAATTCCCTTTAGAGAGCTCCTCCTTTTTCAATGATTTAATTCCTTACACTTGCTCAGACCTCTGTCCTGGGTGGGAAGGAGCGGATGGGTCCAGAGCAGTAGGTAGCCCTGCTCTGAGAGGAGAACTAGCATCAGGCACCCAAATTTAGGCCCTGGAAAGGTAAGCGTGTGAAGTACATATCTTCAAGACAGCAGATAAATATTACAGCTGACACAGGACACTGAGGAGGTGGGGTGGTGCTGTCTTCAGCAGCAGTGGAAGCAGAGTTGGCAGAATAAGGCAGACCCTGTCTTGGGCCCATGGATTGCTCCCTACTGCATGTTGAAAGCTACCAAGGCCACGTCAACTTTCAGTGATTTTCAGTGTATTTACAGGGCTTGTTTGTACGCCTAAGTCACCTTTAAAGCCTACTGACACAGGTGCTCACTCTATCTTCTGAGTGTAATTTCATGTGATGGTAAATACAAGGGCCATTTTTTTCCACTTCCATATAATGTGCAATGTTATGCTGTCTTTTGCTTAGTATACTTCATTTTACTTACTTGTAAGCTAGTTTTCTGGCCTGCTGGCTGTTCATGCCCACACTGATCTGAAGTAATTTCTGAAGTCCTGTGGGTGGCTGTAGATTTATAAAAGTTGAAGTACATATAGACTGCAGTAGACCATTTCTTTTCCCATCCAAGTCAGTAAAGTCCTCGGATGAAAAATAAAATAAAATAAAATAAAATAAAATTAAAATAAAATAAAATAAAATAAAATAAAATAAAATAAAATAAAATAAAATAAACATAATCTCTCTTTGATATTTTTCCCCAGTCTGTGAAATGGGACCCTATCACTTTTTTATTTTATATTTTATTTTAATATTTTTTTCTGTATATGATTTTAGCTCTTCAGGACTGGGTTCTCACTCTAGCCTTGCTCATTACTGTAACAGTGGAAGAGATTAATAGCTGTCCTAGCTGAGTATTCTCGTTGAATTCAAAGGGAAAACTGACATTGACTTTAATGGGAATCAGAAAGGACATTCAGAAAACCACGAATTAGTTTATTAAAATGCTGTGAATTGTTAATATGATAATGATTCAAAGTGCTGTAACACTGGGACAGTTTTCAAAGGTGTAGATTTATCCAAGCCTATTCTCTGAATGTTTGTAGATGTCTTATGTGCTTATGAAAATATAAGCATTTCTCATGCTCTTAAGATAGAAGTATATATAGCATAGCCTGCACTTTAAAGAAACTATAGCTTTCAGAGTCTTATGAACATTAACCTTCTATTCCTTTCTCATGATCCCTCCCACTTCCCCCCTCCACCTTCAGAACTCAAAGATAAATAGTCAAAAAGGATAAAAGCATGGACTGAAAGCTGAAAAAGAACATCAGAGTTGTTCTGGCTTTCTGTACAGTTGCTGCTGTTTGTGGTAGGGTTAGGGCAAGTTTTAGGTTTGAGAAAAATAGAGCACAGAATTGCAGCTGGAAAGGAGATGACAAAGCAAAGGATAGGGAGCAAAGAGAATGTGGTTACAATAATTTTTGGTGTGGATACTGCCTGGAGGGGCCTGGGCATATGGATAAATGCTGGATTGAGGCTTAAATTTGTCATTTAGAGAAATATGAAGCCATGAGCTCCTATTGAAGAGGGAGGGAAATGCTGGCTGCCAAAGCAAAGTGACAGGACAACAGGACAATTTTTGTGTAAAGACCTTGGTCCGTGCAGTAGTTTCTTTGTCTTTTCTGAAGCTCAGGTTAAGGTTAGGTTTGCCTTTAAGGTTAAGGCTGAAAGAAAAAAAAGAACCTAGAGTTCCACTTGGAGAGGATGGAAATGGGAAGGGACTGATTGCCTAGTATTGCTATTGCTGGTTTCTCTAATCAAACATTTCTATATTGGCAGGTCACTCTGCCTGAAATTAAAAACAGCTCCTTATTTCAGAGTTACAGCTCTTTCCTACTCTGAGTGCAGCTTTGAGTTCACTCTCTGGTTCAGCTTGCTTCAGAACACACAGAGTAAAACACTTGCAAAGTGAAAGTACACTGCAATGTGCCCAAGGTTTCGCTGTTGCACTATCACGCAGTCGTCATAGGGCTGACAAATCATCTCCCTGGAGGGGTCCTGAAGGATGTTATTGTGTCGCAGAAGCCAGTAAGAGGTACAGGTAATCTAAGCTTGGACTGTCTCAAAAAAAGCCATACTGAGCAAAAGGTGAGGAAGGTTTTCTTCACTGAGTACCGTTGATTTTTCAGAATATTGGGCCACCTGTGTGAATATGTAGCGGTTCTGCAGCAGCACTAAACACAGTAACTTCAGCTGTCCTGACAGTCCCCGGTCTCATTTGCTCTAGAAGGTTGCAGCAGTTATGAACAGACCACACAGGCACTGACAGTGATCATTTTCTACTCAGTACAGTACAGCATGAAAACTGAACCCTCAAACAGTTCTGATCAGATAATTAATTCTGTGTTGCACTGCCTGTGTCCTGGTCCAGAATTAAAGTTAGCATGTCTCTTATTTGGCTCTAATCACTATGTTTACTCTGTAATATTTATTAACATTTGCATCATTTACACAATATTTTACTTGTATACCCAGCTGTTTTACAGTTAAGGACCTCATTGCACTGAGACAAAAATCCATGCTGCTGGCCCCGAGGAAAACTGGGAAATTAAACTATGTGTGCATAGATTTTAAAACACTGAACTCTATTATACCTTCCCTTCCCACTGATGAATGACAATGGGTTTTACTTGCTGAATACTTACTTATGAAAGGCCACTATTTATTAATACCTTCCTGTATAAATATTAACATAGCAAACTTATAGGAAAAATATGTGAAGGGTCATCTTTAAATTGTGAAAAGTCAGGCTATTCAGCACAAATATCCGTGCTTCATTCTATCTGGAGACTTAAACAGCCTCATCACCATAGTGTCTGGAAGGTGCACGCAAGTGTGAGATGATTAGCATCTGTCATGTGCAGGTCTTTCTATTCCTTCTGCACTCCCTGGAGAAAAGTGTGCAAGGGTTTTTTAAAATATACGATACGTACACTCTGCTGTGCGTTTATATTAGCAAAGACAAGGTCACAGATAGGTACTTCATTCCCATCTTTCACTCACCACATTTTAAAAGACATGAATGCAGAAAGCAGTGTTATCTGTGCCAGATATATATGCCTAGATACTCTGGCACATTAATTGTTCCTATTAAGGATGTGAACAAGGACTGAATAGAAAGTGGTTCAAATGTATTTTATTTCTTAATATGCTGAATATGGCTGCTTTTTTCTCATTTAATCTCCTTTCATGGCACTTAAAAGAATAGTAAAGATTTTTGTGGAAAGAAATAAATGTTTCCATAGTCTATGGGTCATTGGTGTAATAATAAATGTAATGGTTCCCACACAGCCATCACAGCCTGTTCTGACAATGCATATTATTAGGCACCTTTTGTCTGTGAGTTACTGACATGATAGATTGCAACAGCTCTTTTGAACATTTTCTCACATAAAGCAAAACCAGCAAAACTGCCTCAGGTCTCCTTTAGAGAAGGCACTAAACTTAGGATTCTCCTGTCCCTTTCAGTTTTGTGTGAAATTAAAGATTTGATGACACTTACTAAACATATTTGAGTATGAGCCTGTCACCCCAGACGTTTTTCCCTTCTCTGTGTCTCTCCTTACCCTGTGGTTGGGACCAAACCTCTGCTGTTGGAACAAGGCTGTCCTTGGCTGTTTCCATGACTACTCCCTTAGCTGAAGGAAGGATCTGAAAGAAGGATGCAGGGACAGATGCCAGGATTCAAGGAAATAAATATGCTCCCACCTTCATTCACTCTCTGCTGAAGTGTTGCTGCCTGGTGTGAAGGACATCCCTAAGCTCACAGAGTAAAGGCATCTACAAGATGTGCTCCCTCCCTTTTCCCAATTCACCCACTACAGGCACACTGGGACCTTTACTAAGAGATTTATAATCTTTCTATTCCTAATTAATAATTATAATAACAATAAACAACAACAATAGTAATAATAATAGAAATAATAATGTTAATCTCATTCAGGTAGGGGAATATCTGGTTTTGAACCTTACTGTTCTTCATCAGGGAAACAATTTTGCACAGGGGAAAAATCAGCATTTGCAGAAAATCTCAGTGAGCATCAACAGCACAAGTGCCGCAATCCTAAAGAGTCCTTAGTCCAGTAATTTGTACGAGGTTTGTGACTAAAAACAGCCACCACACATGACCTATCAACGTTTCATTGCAGAGGATACACTTATGCAGCTGCCACTGTCCCTGTAATCCTGCCAAAGAGAGGAGTCACAGTGAAAGAATCAGCCTTGGGCTGTGCTGTTGTCTACAACTCAGTACAGGTTCCCCCAGACCTCCATATTTGGCTCTGCCTCTGTCTTTTCCTCATAGTGTGGCTTTTCCATTATACCAGAGTTAGTGGTGATGGTACAAAGGTTACTGAGGCCCTTGCCCCAAACAACAAGGCAAGAATATGGAGATCTGTGCACGAAGAGTGTGCAATGCATTTCATGTATTTTCAGGGAGTGCCTGGAATATGCTTTAGAGATCAGCTTTAATTGATTTTTTTCAGCCAGTAAATGGAGGGAAAACATCTCTGTGGGGTAGTTTCTGTTGCTCATTTCAATTGCTTGAAGAATTCTGCATTGGGTTGGTTCTGAACACTAGATGAACACAAAGTGTCTTTTCCTTCCTTTCTCCTCATGCCATTGCTAATGCATTTTGGCCTTCTGCTATGCATTCTCTTTGCACCCTTTTTCTCTGAAGATAAGTAGGGAAAACCTGTATGCAGCATTCAAAATGATACTATCACTGGTTTGCATAAGGACAGATTTTCTTTATTATCCTCTTTTTCTTTACTCAGTCAGTCAACCATTGCACTTTCCTGTTTTCAATATGAAATGAGCAGACATTTCCATTGAGTCGTCCAGGGAGACTGAATTCTTCCTGAAAGGGTATGACTAATTCAGAGTCAGACACTAGGCTCAAGTCACTAAACACACCTTTCTCACAGTGCAGTACTATTTACCTTTCCCTAGCTTAGACACAGATTTTTTTCTCAAACAGAAATGGAAAGCCAGTCTTGAAAAGAAAAATGAAGGAAACAATGGTCAAGAGATGAGTGATAAGTGGTTAGATCATGCTTACTGTCTATCATGCAAGTTCTACATGTAAACTACTCAGAAGAGTAATGAGGTGGGGAGAGAGAAGCACTAACTATTCATAAAATAGAGAGTGAGTCCAATAGATTAGACACCCTCCCACTTGTCCTGCCTTACACACTTTTTGGGTTGCTACCAGCTTCTATATTCCACAGACAACATCAGTGGTAACTTATCCCTGACGGCATTTCAGAGTCTACACTTTCATGCTCCTTTCCCCCTTCACTATAAAAAACTCTTTGTAAATTTATGCAGAGACTTTATCATTCACTGAGTCCTAAAACCAAAAGGAATCTCCCTGCAGGTCATCAAATACAGGCTTCTTTCAGCTTTGGCATATTACACACTACCCTTCATAAGCTGCTCAAATTCCATATTGCTACTAATGTGTACTTTTGCTCCTGTATCTCTATCAGAGGGCTGGTGTTGCAGTTTTACTCCCATGAATAGGTACGAAACCTTCCTACTGCCTATCTGTATTTAGTCTGATGATATGCAGATTTGTGCACCTGGTTGACATTCAATCTTTCTGCCGACTTGACAGAAGGAAGAATTTCAGACATGGATAAGGAGTTTATGTGCTCTGA
>JBCJKH010020083.1:18560-31879 GCA_039877255.1 Loriculus beryllinus
CCTGTGCTGTATATGCTGTGCTGCTCAGACACTTCCATGCCTGTGTCTAGTACCCAGGTCTCTCTAATACTTCTATATAAGCAGCTTTGGGGGGCATCAGTAAACTAGCAGCAGAGATAGAAACTGCTATTTCTGAGCAACAGTACAGCGCTTTGCTCAGTTGTGCCTGTTTATAAAAAGTTTACAAAGTAAGACATAGTCTTCTAGGAATAAGTATGAAAGAAATTATAGTAGTTGTGTGCTCTGAATTTCAAAAAGTGCAGCAGTTAGGAAGTGTAAGGGAGCGTACTGATCTATATTACTCCTGTGCTGTCAGGGCATTGTGTATATTTCCTGTTTGAAATCTTTTTAGATTCCTTGTGCTCCCTTGAAGGGACAGAGTCTGTGACACCATATATCCTTGGTTTCCTGCTACACAAAGCATCTGTTATTTTTCTACATCTTTTTCCAGCCAGGGACAGGTAGAGTCAAGGGACAGACTGAAATCAGTTCCCTAACATTTAAAAAGGTCAGAAGGAGAGAGAAGGAAAGAATAAAATAAGGAGAGGAAATAAGAAAAATTACTACCTAGTGCAGTTCTCTTTCCAAAATCCAGGAGCAAGGGCAGCTATAACAACTGTAACATTTCCATTTCCTTCTGCTGTGTAGTGCGGCTAGGGCAAGTGAAGGATAGCAGTGGTCCTGGAAACACTGAAGCATGTAAATTCAGTTAGCATGACTGCAAGAAAAAACAGCAGTGAGCTACAAGGGCAATGAGTGAGATGTCACAGGCAGCCAGCATAGACACAAAGAGGCAACAGATTTTTGTGCATGATGTTTTTGAGCTGGCATTTCCAGTCACATTTCCCTTATGAATAAATCGGTAGGATTTGCTGAGAAGAAAAAGACTTCAAGAAAGAAGCAGAAAGCAGTGTGTCACCTGAGAGACTGAAAAGCAAAGTTGCAGACTCCTGCCACCACCTCTACTACTTCTAAACACTGACACTGAAATGGCTCTCTCCCTTTTCCTCACTCACTTGCTTTCCAACTCAAGAGATACAAAACTACGCTTTGGGCAGGGGTGCAACCTTAGTGGGTGGAATCACAAAAGCAGACATGGATTTGACCTAGTGTGACATAGCTAACTTTCTCATATGCACTGCATGGGAAGGGAAAGGAAGGGAAGGCAAGGCAAGAAAAGGAAAAATTATTTGGTTTAATATAGATATCCAATTCTGTTTGCATCTGGGGTTTTATTCTCCACAGAATAGTGCCCTCTGTGTTCATTTATACTTGAGCTAAAGGATATACTAAATGAGGACTTGAGAAATCTGGGTTCTTTCTCTGTCTCTAAAAGAGATTTGCTGAGTTACTTTAAGCAGCCTGGGGGATCTTGTATTCATGCCTCAGTTTCTGTCTTAGAAACAGTGATGTGTTATGATATAAGCACTATAAAAATTTTGAATATCACATGTATATTTTGTGGTGATAGCATTCTGCACCCTGTATATACTCATTCTCCATAAGAATAAATAAGTGACCAATTATCTGCCTCAGAAGTTCCTACAATACATTACTCATTCTGAAATATTTGAATGGACTCAAATAGCACAAAAAGGGGCTCCAGTCTCTGCAAAAGCCATCTTCATAAGCAGGTGCTCTCCTTAGATCCCTTTTACCAAAAATATATTTGGCTTCTTCTGTGAACATTTTGAAAAATTCCTTGTAAACGAATCAGGAGAGGAAAGCAAAATAAATAGGTGATCTATATGCTCTTAATCTGGAGCAAGTAATGAAAACGCCTCAAACAAAAGTGTACCTTCTTTGCCTCCTTAAAACAAAACACTCAGGTTAACAAAGGTAAGAAAGAGCAATGATACCCTAACTTAAATTCCCACTTTCAGCAGCAGTTGAAATTCCATGAATTGTCCCATCAATCACCATAGAGCAGACAATAAGAGTATCTCTGCATGCCAGCGTCTGGCATCCACACAACACAAGCAAAGGGCAAAACCAGAAACCAAGCATGGAAGCAGACCAGGAGCTAAAGGAGAAGTCATGTCAGCCTTTTTAAACTTCAAATTCAGGAGAAAATAACAATAAAATAAAAAAAAAAATAAAAAAAGGAAACAACCAAAAAATCCCCACAAAGAAAACCCAAACAAAGAAAAAAACTAAAACTACACACACCAGGGCAAAAAAAAAAAAAAAAAGGAAAACTAAAAACACAGGAAAAAGGCAACAGCCAAGCTGGAAATTCCACATCTGATGCAATATCCTTCAGTGTTACAATGCCGCTACAGACCCTAATCTGTAGATACTCACTAATGAAAAAACTTGTGGATTGCTTACATCCAAATATGGGAAATGACTGATTTCCTCCCCCTTTCCTCCAAACTGTGCCATGTATAGGGATGTAGCATCCGGCTTCTTGACTGAAATTTCCAGAAACTGTGCAATATAATTAAAAAGCCTGATGATTCCTGATGATCTGAGGACTATCTGTTCAGAAGTAATGTGTTGCACAGTGTCATTTCATATGAGGATTCAGCTTGATTCTTTTTTATTTAGCTTTAGAGCTCAGCAGGGGAAACACAAACCCACAATGGGGAGGAAAAAAAAAGGGAAAAAAAGAAGTAAATAAAGCCTCTTTTACTTCATGTGCGATCTTGTGGGGAGCCATGGCTGGGGGCATGGTGTTCCATCAGGTACACATTGAATGGCAAAATGGATCTGTAAGACAGTTCTTTAGACGACTGTGAGCTGCCACTGCTCACAAGGATACTGTAGCACCAAGGACACAAAAAGGGAGAAAAAGGAATCTCATGTGATCTGCCAAAAGGTTGTGAAGGTGCAGGGGTTTGTAGGGGTCTGTTGAATACTCAGAGAGTAGGAAAAAAACTTACTTATGGATTTTTCTACATTGTAGGGTTAGCAAAGTGGGCTTTCTACTGAGGGATTGCTGCAACCCAAGCTGAGCTCAGACTGCCAGGAGTCACAGAATTGAATTAATTTATTCAAAAGGAGGAGATAAACAGGGCTGAGGGTTATAGATGCTTCTGCATGTGGAGGATCCACTGAGAGGATGTATCAAAAGGGTGGGAGAGCAAACTAAAAAGTAGGTTGTCCTCCTTGTAAGAAGGGACAGTCAAAATTCCTTGGAATTGGGATATGCATGAAGCAGTAAAGGATTTAGGGATTTTAAGGACTAGAGCCTTAGGTCTGATAATAGATAGCTCAAAATAGATAATGACTGCTTACCTTACACAAAATAAAGATAGACCATAGAACAATAGATCTTAATTAGGTTTATTCTTCTAAACAGCTACATTAAAGCTAGTGTAGGAAATACTGTTTTCTTTCCTGTTAAAACCAACAAGCTGTAAATTTTTCATTCCAGTTCTAAGCATATGCACAAGTATTCTAAGAAGCAAATCTTAGCAGCTTGTTATGACAAAGTTGCTCTGACTTGGAGCAAATGAATGAAAGTTTTCAGTTTTCAGGGCCACAGAGCCTTCTCCTTCAAATCCTCAGATATGTTGGTTTGCCTATCCACAGAACATCCCGCTTACATCCAAAGTTAGAAGTTGTAACCTTGACTGCATGCCCAACCTTACACAACACTAACAGGTCTCATTGGTTAACTAAACAATTACATCATGCATATTGTACAGTGTCATTACATGCAATGCTGTCAAATATTAACTTGTCAAATGCCCTACAAACACAACTTCACAGATGTCTTTCAAGGACACTTGCTGCTACAACTTCCTTATTATCTACTTTACAAACCTTTCCAACACAACTCATTAATTCATTACAAGGTTAACTGCTCTATTTACTTCATTAACTGAAACAACATGATTTTTCTTGTGCTTTAATAGAAGATTCAATTTAATAATTTAATACAATTTATTTCATTCATAATCCCAGACACAATACTCCTATATCTTTTACCAAATCAGCTGTTGCAGAAAGAGCCTACCTTTATTCCCCTGCAAGAAAATATTAAGGTAAAGCTTCCTCCTTCGTGTTTGTAATTTGAGATACTTTGCTGCTAGTGTTCATGTTATAGACAATATAAACCTGGGGATATCTGAAATCAGTGAAGTTTCATGTGCAGCAAACAGAACTAATATCATATGAAGTTCTTGGTTTTCTGCCCAGAGTTCTTCAGGTATGTGGTAACCTTAGGAATCAACATCAGCAATAAAACTTGATGATGTAAAACTCATGGGAATATATCCTCTATTGCTGTAAGCTGGCAAAGCTCCATTTAAATCTCTACAACAAGAGAAAATTTGAGCTAGGGAGTAGCAGTAATGTACAATAACCCTCTCCAAGGATTCCTAGAAAAAAACTCTATTAAAACGAAAATAGAAAGCAAGGTTTCATTTCAAACTCAGAAAAAAGTCTGAAAAATGAAAACCCTCTTGAAGTTAATGCTGCAGAGAACATATTTGATCTTTGTGTCCAGGGTGACTTGACCTATGCTTTTATGGCCTGAAAGGTGGGAGTTTAAAACAGAATCAAGGAGAACGGCAATCACAGTGCATTTCTGGGGGCTATTAGTACATTCCCCTGACAGCTTCCACCACCACTGTGTCTATGGGGACCTTGGAGCTGCTTAAATGCTCTTCCCACTCCTGTTCAAAAGATTGCTTTTTAAAGTGCCCTTTAAGCTGGTAATTTATACTGTAAAGAGGGATTCAAGGCCAAAAAATGCATCCACAAAGTAAGAACTTGAAGCAATAATGTTATCTGACCCCATAGATGCCACCATTAGATGTTGTTGTTTAATGCACAGTGAGTGCTTTATTTTGGGCTGGTTTGGCATTCAGCAAAGAACATTTACAACAATTATTAACCCTATGTTCTACAGTTCCATTGCAGTAAATATTTTTGCTAGGTATTATATAATGGCAATGACTGCATTGTGGATGTAAATTCTTCTTGGGGGGTGACCTCTTACTCGATTAAACAAGTATTTGGAGTTTATTTGCATGCGGTCTTCCAAGATCATCTTCCTCTTCTAATTTTCTGTGAAAGGTTGTTTCCTCTCCTACAGTGAAGGATATTAGGGAGCAGATAATTTAGATTCAAGGTCAGCATCCTTCAAAGCAAGTAGCCTGAGCTATTGCAAGTAATCCTATGACATGCACGGGAATTGCCTAATATGAGTAAGATTGCAAAATCAGGTCATGCCTGAACTGACGATGTTGGGAAACATGAGGTATTTCCTTCCCTTAAATGACCTTGTGGGGTGTTACATGCCCAACCTTAGCCAAGAATGCAACTGGGGAACTAGCATAAGTTTTCAAAACTAGGCTCCCACTTAATGGTACAGATTGTGGAAAATACCACTACTTGCAGCCAGGACTAATTACTCTAAATAAAGGAACTGTCTAGTTGCTGTTCATGCCAAACAACATGACATACTCACCTGTGAATTTTCCCAGCCCAGGAGAACCACAGTGGTTAAAGTAACTCTTTGTTGCATTGCATGAGAATGTAAAAGTGAGTCACGGAGCAAACCTACTGAGAACCTGATTAACAAAAAAATAAAAAAAAGCCAAACAAAAAACACAGTACATTCCCTGAATGGTGATGTATTAAATGCGACAGAAACTTTATTAGAACCTGGGGGCTGTAATCTCACTTTAGGTGAACTGCCTGAGCTATACTGAGCATGCATCAATCCTTTGAGGTTTGCGGTATTCGGTTTAATTAAAGTGAAGGATTTTTGCAAGACAGCCCATCAGGTGCTCATCATACTGCTCCAAACTGCAGAACTCGTGGTCAGACCTGTACATTTAGTACATGTACAGCAAATGCCAAGCCACTTTGCATTCCTAATTTCAAAAATGGTATCCTTTAAATATAATTTGCTAATCTGGCTGCGAAACCTGCTGGATTATATTTGTCTTTATTCATGCCCCATTTCAATGTTTTGTTGTATCTGGTGGGATTTTTGCAGTGACTGTTTCTGGCAAGCATAGCTCTGTTCTGTCCAGCAGAGCCCAAGTATAGATCCCTCAGCTAGTGCTCGGTCAGTAGCACCATAAACTTTTCTCCATGACCCTTACCCTGAGCTACTTAGCTTTGTTTCTACGACTCAAAAACCTCTTGATAGTACAATAGTGTGCAAAAAGCTAACTCAGATCTTTCACATGGCACAACAAATAGACACAGACTGAATGTGGAGGCAGTGTTTGATGGCAGGCTTCCCAGCTCATGTACTCCTCTCTCCCAGGATAGAGGGAGGCTCATCCTACGCTAACAGAACCACATTACTTAGATTTTCCTCACAAATCTGAAGTCAGATTATTAATAAATCTACCGCGTCTGCAAATGGCAAAGAACTTGTAGCCTAATTGTACTGCTTCCTTGCATATGGTCTGAAATGCTGAAGTGGTGAAAGGCTTACACTTCTTTGTGTGTATTTTGCAGTGCCAGGGAATTTTGCTTTGCAACCAAACTGCAGCTATGCTGTGCACAAGCTGCCTGCATACACCCTGAAGCAAGGCAGCAAGGCTTGAAAGCAGCCTTGGATCAAGACAGTGACTACTACGCACCTTCTGCATGTTTGGCCAGAGGACTGCATAGAGAACAGCCCTGCGCTTTGGTGAGATCAGGACTTCTCCCTTTGTTACTTAGAATCCAGTCCAGCAGTTCCTCCATCATACAATTCCCATGGCTTTCCACAACTAGTCCTTGCATTAACTGGCTCCAATCCTTCTGTATTAAAAACTTCCATCCTATTAAGACCAAGGCTTGCTACTTTTTTGCTTGCTGAAGCAAGAAAGTCTTGCTGAAGTCCTGATTTCACAAACTCTTTACATGTGTCAATCCCATTGAATTTGATGCAGATAAACCTGCATTGTCTAGTCATTTCTCAAGCCCAGCACAAAGCACAGCTAAATATAGAAAACATATTCACACAGGAAATGGTCTTTTTTTAAAAAAAAAAGGAAGGGTCGCCACATGTCCACAATATCAGTGCTGAGTCAGAAAGTTCCTCACAAGAGCAAAACCCATGTGGCATAATAATGGTTTAGTTAAAAATTCATGTTGTAGGAGTTTTAGTTTAACATATATTTTTTTACTGAGAAAACTGAGACTGCAAACCTGAGTTTTCATTGAGGTGGAAGCAAAGAAGGACAAAAAAAGGAGAATAACATTTTATTAAATTAATAGTGACTTAAATCAACAGTATCCCTGTGACAAGAAAGGTTTTTTGAATGAAAGTTGTACAGTGTATTTTAGTTATATTTCATTAGAGAAGTAGAAGAACATTATAGATTTGATTTTTAACATCACATCCTATTGTTCCAAGAGTACAGCTCCAAATCTGATGCCTTTTGAATTGCATGAAATTATCTTAAAGTGAAATATGAGTGTAATTACAAAGTGCTAAGCACTCTCCTAATGCACTTGTTGAATATACTATGCCGCTAGCATAAAATATGTCATAATTGATAACATTTAGAACATGCTTCAGTAATTTCACTTAACTCTTAAAAGCAGGAGAGAATAAAAGAGCTTCTGTGTACGTTTTTTCTTGCAGTCATAAATGTTTCATTGTTACTTTGGGAGGCCAGATTGGTCCAGATTATTTTAATTTTCTTTGCATCAGCAATACTAGAGCAGATAGGGAGTTTAGTGAAGTTAAAATGAATGGTAGTATTCTCAGATAGTGTAAATAAGCATTAGCTCAATACAATCATGTGACTTTACTTAGGATTAAAATCTAAAGACATAGGTACTAAATCGCAGCACCTCCCCCCGTAATTAGCTGTTCTGCTTGTGGACAAACAGGGTCACCGTTGCTTCAGCTGTGTGATAAACTGTTTGATTCCTTTAGGGTCCCCTTTTGTTTTGCTCACTAAGTTGATAATGGAAGCTATGCCACAATCTCCCTATAATACCCCATGAGAAAAAAAAAAGGAATTTCTTTTGTTGACACATGAGGGTAGTAGAGAAGTGAATGACACAGTAGCTGAGCTGGGGGATGAAATGTCAGTGTTTTCTAGCCAGAAGCTGTTAACCAAGAGCAGCATTACCAGAGCTCACCTGCAAGGCACCTGCAAGTGCACCAGCTGGAAGGGGAAGCTGCTAGTGCTCCTCTCCAGGATATGAACTCTCCTATGTTCATAACATGACAATCATCTCAGAGTTCTCAAACTTACAACAGGGTTTGAAATGGAGTCTAATGAGCCACCTTGCCCTAATTAAGGACTTTATTTTACCTACCTTACAGCTAGTAGTGCCATGTTCTCAAACCTGTGCCTGAACATGAACTCACTGAGGAGAACAAGCAAAACTTAAATTTATACACTGAACCTGAGCAAAGCAACATCTAGATTGGATTACCAGTTATTTAATTAGGGTTGTCTCTAATGCTTTCAAGCAGAATGAATACAAATAACACATTTAACAAGGCAATAAACCAAAATATATATGGGCTCTTTAAAAGGTTTGTCAAAAGTGTTCACAACATGCAATTTTTCTTTGATCACGTCCAGGATAAAGGTGTACTGCCTATCCATTATTCATACAGATAAAAACAGGACATTGAGAGAAGACAATCTGCAGAGTCTGGGATTCTTTATAAATGTGTCATCAAATGTCATCCACATCTTGCACATCAGGAACTGTAGAAAACAGAACTGTAGAAAACAGAACTGTTCTACAGAACTGTAGAAAAGCTCATGCTGGACTGGACTTTTGGGAATCATCTATTCCAATCTCTTGCTGAAGGAGGTCTTAATTTCAACATTAGATCAGGTCACTCAGGGCATTTTCCAGCTGAGTTTTGAAAGTCTCTACAGGTGAGGATTCCCTGATTTCTTGGCAGACAGTTCAGTGCTTAGCCATTCACACTGTGATTTTTTTCCCTCCTTTATATTTATGAGAAATTACATTCTCTTTACCAAATCAGAGAGTCTCTCAGAAGTGGAATTTAAAAACAAAAACCTCTGGTCTGACCTTTAAAGTACAACCTTGGCCCTTAAGTTTCACCTATTTATTCTAGTATTAATGTCAAAATTTTGTCCAAATCATCTCTTTCAGAAAAAGATCCAGTCTTTATCTGCAGGCATCAAAATTTTCCCTGTTTTCCTTGGCAAACCACTGCAACAGCTAATCATCCTCTTTCTTAAAATTGTGTGTCTTCTTTCCTATTTGAATTTGTCTGATTCCCTCTTCTAACTACTGGTCTTTTTCATTTTTTTTACTTTTAAATTAAAAGGCCTTTTAATTTTCAGCATTTACCCCTGCCTTATAATGCTATGATTTAGAGACATATTTTGCAATACAGGAGTGGCTACAAACACCTTTTAAACATGTGAATATAAAAGGCTTGAGAAAAACAAGCTCTCAGAAACAAATGGTGATTTTTTACTTGTCTGGTTCACCTGCAACGTGTGAGAGAAATGATAAGGGGTTTTAGGTGCCATAATCAAGTTTCATTTCAGTGCGGTTTTTGTTCCAATAAGCAGACTCTATCTTCTTTGTGTGTCTTAGGGTAAGGCATCTATCTCTGCATGCTTTCTAATTTTTCAATTGCTATTTTAACATATGGCTGCTTGCTACGCAACAAGGAAAAACTGCATCCCTCCTCCCCCTCATTTCTGTTTATCAGCCAACGATCACACAAGCCTCCTCTTTTTAATTTCTTGTTTCTTTTCAGCACATTATTCTAGAATTTAAACCAAGTTGCTTTCAAACTACATGTCTATATCTTTTACAGAGGCACTGATTTCCTTTGTTGTAAATTTATGATCTGCCATCTTTATTCCTAGAAATAAGTTCTTTCATTTGGTGTATTAAAATGCATATATGCAAAAGGAAACTTCTCCATCAACGTGCTCTTATTATTTACTATTCTTTCCAGTGTTGTCTCATGCATTTATTTTTCAGCAACAGGTTTATATTTACTCCCAGATCATCAACTGAAATGATAAACAGCACTGGACATAATATTGATACCTGTCAAACATGACTACAGCATTCAGTTATCATTACCTGTAGGTGACTGTTATCTGAGAACAGACAGTTAATTAGTGGTTAACTCATTGAAAGCATGATTTATTTGAAATTAGAGTATCTGATGGAACCAAGTATACATATCCATGGGCCAAAATTAACAGTGAATGTCAGGTAGGAACAAGAATACTAAAGACTAATAATGATGAGCATATAAATATGTAGAGCCACATTATTATTATTTTGAAGCATTTCCTTCTACTGCTCTGAGAGAAATCAGTTCCCTGCTTTACTTCTCAGATGACTGACAATTCAAGGGTCACACATTGGCCTGCTTCTTTTCCTAAAGGGGGAAATCTAATTTTAGTCTGAAAGAGACTTAAAAAATCCTAGAGCAGGAGGTCACCCAGCTTTATTAACTGCTCTTTGGGCTAAATTCTTTGATGAAGAACTATGAACTTAGAGGTGTAAAAAAAGATTCTGGTAAAATGTTGATGCCTACCCGGGTAGCATCTTAGAACTCATGAGCATCATTGAGTCACATAAAAAAAAAAAGTTCTTCTGTTTTATCAGAAAGTCCTTTAAGCAGCAGGAAGGGGAGGGATCCTGAGAGTTTGTTGCTGTGAGCAGGCAACATGTGGCATCAGAAATACTTCTTTTGTTTCCCTTTAAGTAGTGGAGGCAATGAGGGGATTCCTAAAGATTAAAACTGATGTAGAAAATTCATCAAGTGTGATAATTCATCAATCAACCCCCACAAAAACAAAGCAAAGCCAAGCAAAAGCGTAATGAACGTATAGGCAGAACCTACTGACATTTTACTGTTACAAGTAGATTTTGTATTTTTATTGTCATAGTGAAGAAACCAGGAATATAGATCATCCTAGAGTAACATATATGTGCATAGGCATTTACAAAGGTTACCAGAGTTATTGGAAGGATTACCACTGGCTTCAGATGGAATAGGCTACTTCTGTAAAACGTCATAGAATCATAGAAAGGTTTTGGTTGGAAGGGTCTTAAAGCTCATCTAGTTCCAACCCCATGCCATAAGCAGGGACACCATCCATTAGACCAGGTTTCTCAAAGCCCCATCCAACCTGACACTGAATATTTCAGGGATGGGGAAGCCACAGCTTCTCTGGACAACTGTGCCAGTGTCTCACCACTCTCACTGTAAAGAACTCCTTCCTAATATCTAATCTAAATCTCCTTTCTTTCAGTTTAAAACCATTTCCCCTTCCCCCTTGCAAGCACTGCATATGCTTCTAAAAAGCATCTCTCCAGATTTTCTGAAGGCCTCCTTTCTGTACTAGAAGGCTACTGTAAGGGTTGCTGCTAGACAGATCTGCTACGCAGGCTGCTATACAGATAAATTTCATTGATCTGTAGCTGTTACATGGAAATTCACAGTCTGATATCCTGCAGAAACTAAGCAATTGATTTTCACCTGAGTTCCTGACCTACTTAACATGTTAATCTGAATTTAGATTCTAAACCAAAACTAAAACTTTCATGAGTATTATTCATTTCAGAAGCCTGGTGGTTAAAAGATTCTCTTAAGATTGGTAAGGCTTGAATTCAAATCTTATATTTTTCTGATTTCAGAAATAGAGATTTAGGGGTTTAAAAAGCATTAAGAAAATTACCCTGAAGCCAAGTGAGAAAAAACTCCAGTCTCTCTTTCACTTAGGCTTTTCTTAATTTATATAGGATGAAGAAATTTCTGTTGGATACTAAGTTTCAGCACCATTCCAAAATACTCCAAAAAGAGAATTTGCTTTTCTGACCTGTGGAAAAACTTGGTGGAATTTCTTGCTCCAAAGTGGATTTCAAAGATGTATAAATGTGGATCTCACACATACCAAGAGATTATCACTTCTGCTGTTTGCAAGAAAAGATGAAGCTGACAGATGAAATTAATTCCAAGAATCATTTGCAGCTGTAAATCTGAAATGGGAGAAGATATTTCCTTCTAACCCTATACTTGCTAAACAACCTTTGATGGCATAGCAAAAGTCTGAACATTTCTTTGTCATTTCCTACTGTTTAATACTTCACACAAAGCACTGACTTCTTTGAACCCCATTTTTAGGTGTCTTGTTCTGTCCATAAATTACAAAAAGAATTCTGATTTCACATGAGAGAAAGCCATCTGAAAAATATTCCAAACCTCTTTAGACTTTCTCATTTTTTTCTCCTTTAGCCTATTTGACCTTAACAATGACTTTAAAAAGATCACAGACTGCAATTTAAATGTTGTATAAATTGATGCATCTACTGAGCTACCCTGGTTCACATTAGATGAAAAGAGAACTCAAGTTTGGAAGTGACAGACCAGTATCATATAATCAGACAATGTTATAGGAAAACACTGTGAAGTAAAGCAAGGCCAATGGCCTTAAAAATATTGTGTGAATTAAGCCTGTAAAGTAAATTGAGCTATAAAATTAATAAAGTGTGTTTTGGTGCTGGTAGGGGTTTGTAAGGAGAATTAGATTCTCAGCAGGTAGTTGAACTGTCATGTTTGGAGATGTGTTGATTTAAATAAGGTGAAGACATAACTGAGATTATTTTAGAAATTATTCTACTTTCTCAGCTTTTGCATCTTTGAGTGGAAATGAAGAATAAGCAGAACTCTCACTGAAATGAAGGAAAATGAGTAGAGGCTGAAGATTATTCATGTGTTCTGAGGAGATTTTACTGACCATCTTTGCCTGGTGTTTTCACATTCTTCTCAAGAGAAATAAAAATATATACTTTTACAGTACTTACAAAAGAGTTTAAAAGCATGTTCTTTTTCTCTTCTTGCTTAAATTTTAACCTTAAAACTTGACAATACGTTGCAAGTCCACCTCTGGAAGGAGAAAATGTCATTTCCTGAGGGTGAGTTTGTCAATGGCAAGGCCAACTCAGCGAATGCTGACTCACTTTTATCAAATGGGTCTGGCATCAGATTAAGGAAAAATAACATGTGAAGACAGAATGGTATGCAGCATATATTTTTACTCACCTATGCTACCCATTGTCCTAAATCCTGACTACATTCAGCTGACTCATTAGACCCACCAGTAAAAATAAAATATTGTGAAACAACTAAGGTGCCACGTAGTGACTCATTAAATATCTTCAACAACCTGAATACTCAAATAGGATTTTTTTGCATTTTTTTAAGTCAATATTAATCTTCCTGTTTATTTTAAATACACTTTTCTTGCAAAAATCAATGACAGGGAGCTACATAGCTTAAAATGCAATGTGTATATATGCATATGAACATAGAATCATAGAATAGTTAGGGTTAGAAAGGACCTTAAGATCATCTAGTTCCAACTCCCTGCCATGGGCAGGGA
>JBCJKH010020083.1:32300-64057 GCA_039877255.1 Loriculus beryllinus
TGGAGCATTCACAACCTCCTTGGGCAACCCATTACAGTTCCTCACCACTCTAACAGTGAAGACTTTCTTCCTTATATCCAACCTAAATCTTCCATGTTTAAGTTTGAACCCATTGACCTATCACTATGGTTCCTGATGAGTATAAGTATTCATTTATATATACATTCAGGCAGACAGATAGTCCTTATGATATTGACTATTCAAAAATGAGATTTCTGAGGAAAATGTGTTATGAGTGAGTACAAGGAAGGACATGAAAATCTATAAAACTGTGTGTTGATATTTTAGGTGACTGACCTCAGAGTCATATCCAGGTCCTGGCTTATGAAAATCCACCATCTGTATCACGTATAGGTAGATTTAGGACCTTCACACTGAAACCCAAACCAGTTGCTTACAGTGGGCACCCGCAACTGGTGACTGCTCAAAAACAGCAGAAATGTCCTGTTGCCAGTTCTGCCCTAACTCTTCCTCAGGTAGGTGTCTGGCAGTGGGGATGAGCCTGCGAATGAGTTTCCAGGGCTGGTGCTCTGAGTCCAGAGTTCTTGGATGTGGGAAATGCCTCTCCTGCTCCTCAGTGAAAGCCCAGAGATGTACTTGAAGGCTGTATATTTCTGTGTGAGAGAGATGCTCTGAGACTGCTGTAGTGACTGCTCGTTTAAATCAACAATAGGCTTCTAGATATTTTTCAAGTATAACATTTTGGCAGCTATGTCTTCCCCAGAAAACAGTGTAAGTCTGCTTATTATATGTGTGGCCCACATATAATCTTTTAATTGGTGAAGATGGCAGATGTTACATAGGCAGGTGGGATCACATCCTGCTATCACGTCAGTTTTACATGGTTCTGACACCACTGACTTTGAAGGAGATACCCCAAATTTAAACTGGCACGAGGGAAAAGAGCCTATGATATTTCTAAGGAGCTGATGTCCTTAGACACTCAGTTATATGCTTGTCTTACTATTCTCAGATGTATTATAATGGTTAGCTGTAACACTGAAGTTCTAGCTTTAGTTTAGAAAACATACGTATGTCCCTGCTTTAGCCTATGGATCAGCTGTGACTGACAGAATACTTTTGCTGTAGGTTTCTGTGTGCAGCTATTTCTCATAACAATGAAAAAAGAAAAATAGAAATCTGTGTCACTTCAGTAATTTGATTCCATTAATAGTTAAATGTGAGTTATTGCTATTGAATGTATTTGATAAACATGGATTTTATTTTTTTCTGCATCTCACAAGCAAATAAGCAAAAAAGGACCCTTACTCAAAACAGTTGAGAAAACCTTTGTCAGCCAAAAATTATATTTGCCATGACTTTTTATGTGGAAACACACTGCTTCTGATTTTATGTTAATAGAGCATTTTTACACAAAGCTTTCTCCAAAATATCTGCCTTAAGAAGAGTCATAGGTCCTGTACTACAAAAAAAGCAGGGGGAAGAAGGTTCCTTCAATGTATGCGCAAGCTATTTCAAACCTAGTAAGTTAAAGAAAAAGGTTTCTGACAAGAGTGAACTTTGAAATCTAGTTCCTCCTGCTGTTCCAGTTAGATTCCTTGCAACTTGCTTTTGCTGAACCAGCATTTCTAGAAACCTCGACCAGATTCAGCAGAGTGGGGCACAGTAGGCTAATTTAATTCCCTTGTTCCTTAGCACATCTGACTGTTTAACATTCTTTGTGTCCAAGCCTTAACAACAAATATATACCTTTTGTGCAATTCTTTCTTAAGATGTGGTCTGTCATTAAGAATCCACAGCAATGAAGCTGGGACTGACAAAATCACCAGGAAATGCTGATGCAATAGCGATGCAGATGATGATATGCTGTGTTAAAGCTAATCTGGAAAAGCATGTATGTATCCGCCAGAGTTGGAAACGTCCACCCACCGTAGCTATGAAAGCAAATGCAGATGAAGCAATGAGGAAGTGGGCTCCTGTGAGTATTCCCTCATGTAGAAGCACGACCACCATGACAAATCCTATTTGCAGGGACACCACTAGCCCAGTCTTCCTGTGCTGAGGATGAGGAGGGGAGACACCTTCCACATTGTGCTTCCACTTTCATGTCTCACAGGAACCCCACAGCATTTTTACGTGACAAAGGGAGCATAAAGAAGGACTTCCTCATGTAGGTAGTAGGACTGATTAAAGTTTTAATATAGTGTTAATACACTGTTGTTGCTGGGTATGTCTGTGTCCTGTCCCATCAACTCTTTCCCCGCTTCCCAAGATTTTATTGAAAGCAAAATTGTTTTGCCAAACTAAAAACTTAAGTCTTGACTAATATATTGCTAGTCGTACAGCTTGAAATCATAAACAGATGTAATTTGAAGAAGTGGCAGACTGGAAAAGGTGAAAGCAGTGCAAAACACTGAGGACAGGTTTTTCGTATTTTTTCTGAGGAATTAAGAAAGGAAGATAGACGAAGAAAGAGAAAAAATATACACATTTCAATCTTGAAATTAGAAGTGAAGAATGCAATGTTTAAAAGTATTATTTGTCACTTTTCATGATTCTTCTTCTTTTCTTTTTCTTTCTCCAATACTCCCTCCCCCATATCAGCTCAATCTCTTTGTGTGTGTAATAATAGATATCCCAGCGAGGTACCATCTTTGTTAGCATGGTTCTTTAGCTCTTCTAAGTTGCTGTTTTCAGTGGAAAACTCTGCAGCATTATGATATGATAGCTTGAATATTATTCCCCTAAATGATTCATATAATGATTGTGGCTACTTGTGGGCAAAATCAAGTCATCCATTATGCCCTCAAGAATTACATGACAAACCCTACTGACACTAAACACTCATGTCACTCTGTATCCCATACATTGTTTGACTCACTCCCATTTTGGACAGATTTCTGAGCAGTGACTCAGTCCTGCCCAGATTTCCATGCTGATAACATAAGAAAAAAATGAGAAAGCAGCAACATTAGAGTCATTATATTATCTCAAAGCCAAGAAAAAGCCTCACTGTTTTCCTGATGCTGTTTTGTTGACATTTCCGTGTTCTATCCATAGTATTGGAATACGATCATTATTCACAGTCTTGATGACTGGTTTTAAACACACTTCCCTCAAAAGTGAATTGACAGTGAAATTTTCAGCACATGAAGCTCTTTCCCAGGGTGCTGTGTTTATTGTTATTATTCTTCAGAGATTCCTGTAGAATGAAGCCAGAGGCAAATGCACACTGGTGATACGTTCATGGAAAATGAGACAGAGGAAACACTAGTTGCTTAGCAAGAAGATAATCCTTAAGGATGATAGGATTGCCAGAGCTGCCTTCCCTTCCCAGGGGCTAAAGCCCCCATGTTCAACAGCTGGGAGGGAGACAGTGTCCCTCACTGCTGCCAAAATGGCATCCACGTAATTTCTAGGCATAAGAAGATTCACCCCTTTGAAACTGAGTCACCTCCAGTGACCTTTTATTGCCTCAAACCCATCCACCTTGAACATGATTGCTTAATTATATCTCAAACTGGGCAGACTCAAATTTCATTTATGACATGATCCTTTTGGTGTATAATAGTCTTAACAAGCCTTAATTTTCCACTCTGTCTTCCTGTCATAGTTACTTACCACTGCTAAGAATAATGAGATAAAAATGTTAGGTGGAACAGTAGAAAGGAAAAAAAAAATCAGTTCAGAGCAATGCTTGTGTGGATTTCCCACACAGGAATAGTTAAGGATGTTCCTTAGACACTTCTAAGACTCAGCTCCTTCTCTGGGCTTTAGGTGAAGAAGGACCAAGACTATGATATTATGAGGTGGTTTGTTTTTCATAGCTTTTTTCCATTGTTAGCCTGGAAGATATGGCTTCCACCTTCTGGCCCATGAAATCAAGGAAACTCTACTGATTTACTCTAGCAAAGGATTTTATTTGCATACACTTGCCTCAGCATGACAAATTCACATCATTTTATAGTATGACATTAAGTATCAATTGCCTTTTTTATATTTTAATTTTTTTCTTTTTTAAAACAAAAGTTTCCGACTTTAATTGTAAAGAATATAATGAAAACATGTTCTGAATGCACTCTGCTCAATCCAAAATACACTTCATTTTTTTTTTTTTTTTCTTTAAAGTCTCATGTTACTATTATTTTAATTTTCAGGTATTTAAGGCAATCCTCCACTTAGCAATTTATTTTTTTAAGTGCTGGTTCCTAAATTGTGGAAGCTTGGATCTATAACTCATTGAATACAATCATCAACAACTTCAATGTCAACATGCTTAGGTCACTTACATTCTCACAAAGTGTTAAATTCAAAGGAACTCTAAAAGTTGGAATTATTTTTTGCCTCTAATATTTTCTGGTGGTTTTTTTTTTGTTGGGTTATTTTTTTCGCATCTGTTTCAGTAGCACAGACTGATTCTGTTCAGTATTTTCAGCTGGTTTCATCTTACACCCTACTTTAAGGCTGATATATAATTATCAGTCTCACAAATGACTCTTGAAGGACACTTATATTGGAACATAACAGCATATAGAAAATAAAAATCCTAGACAAGAAAATCTTTTTCCATTTATGCATGTGTGCATATGTATATAAATTGTAACAGAAAATATGAAGATTCTTGAGCCCCTTATAGTCTGTAATATTTTTTTTTTTTTTTTAATGCCTTCATGTTAAGAGCTTAATTTTGGCCTTACAGTGTAAGATCATACTTACATGGGTTGAAAGGACACAATAAAGTACATGGGGGATGAAGAGAGTACTGTCTCTTCTTTTTCTGGTAAGGGATACCTAGGCACAAAAAAGGAGGTGAGGGTCAGCAGGCTGTTTGCATGGCTTTTATTTCAGAATCTAGGCTTAAATCTGCCTTATATAAAACTATCTGCACACACAAATATTTGCCTGAGCAGACTTCGGGTGCTACCTTTTGTGACAAAAGCAGCCATATCCCACAGCTCTTGATTCCTTTATGAATCTTCTTCTCTCTCCTGGCCAAATACGTTAGTTTTTTTATGACCTCATCATTATCCCAAGATATTTAAAGTCTAATAAAAAGGATGTTTTTTAATATTGAATCATACAGTTCCAGTTGTTTGGTGACTAGCAGTTTTAGCCTCTCAGGCTGCTATTTAAACCATAGTGCTTAATCTGCTTGGGTAAATGAAAGAATACACATTCTTCTTTTTTTTTCTTTTTTTAAGTTGTCCATTATAGCTAAGATAAATAATGTCCTGTCACAGAACACAGAGACCAGAGTCTGAGTAGATCCCATCTGTGTAAGTGCTGGAAACCTTATTGCAGAAATTTCCTTTAGTCAGCTTCTGTGTTGCATGTTACCACATAATTTTTACCTACAGGCATCCAAGCTGGTTTTGCCCTATGAAGCATCTGTGGTCTGGACTCTGGGAATGAAAATTAGAAGAAGCTCCAGAGGACTTCACAGGCACTGTGTAAACACTGCATCCCTTTGTCTCTTTTCTGCCCTTTCTTTCGCCAGTGGATCACAGGCTGGCTAGTAGCACTCGTATAGCAGGAAGCACAGCACTATAGATTTCACCTGCAGTGCCTTGTTAGACAGATCCACTGTGGCGTTCAATACCTCTCTCTTCTGCTTGATTAAAGATAATAAGGGACAAGTCACTGACAATCCTTCGAGGCAGGGTGGTTTCTGGAGATAACTAGGGGATGTATTTGTATCATCATATTTATATTTAGGATTTGATTAGTTTTTGCTTTATAATTCTAGAGATATTTTTAGTTTAGTTTATTGAGCATTAGAGCAACCCTCTCTCCAGTGACCAGTCTAATACCTCCAAAGCCCCAGAAGGGCTGTTGGGACACTAAAGACCATCAATCCTTATGAATAATGCATCTATTTCCTACTGAGGCTCAAATCCCATTAATACTATAACATTATTACATCTCTTATTTACTCTTTTTTATCTTTAGGATTAAAGATTAATTCTTAATTTTTTTTTCAAATTAAGAAGAAATCTCAGTACATCCAAAGAATTTCACATAGAATATACCAAAGTTATTGCCAAAATAAGGTTGTTAGAAATAGAAAATAAAATCATGACATTGTAAGAAATATCCTAATCATGTAAGACAGGGATAGGAATGCCACCTAAAAATGCTCACTGAAATGCATTGAAACCTAGTGCTCTGCATGGTGATTTCTCATCCTGATGTTCAGAATAAGTCCCTCTGTGACAGGCAGATGGGACTGAACGGAATTATGGTGGAATATCAACAGCATTATCTGTCTGACCAAGAAAAGGAGAACCACTGAGATCATCAAAACGGTTTGCAAAACTTCTTTCTCTCTCTTTGGATGTGGGTAATTCCAAACGTGCTGTGGTCTAACGAGGCAGGACCTAGATGGAAGAGTCTCTCTACCTGTAGGTTCACCATGGTAAGATCTCAGCCTCCTCCTCATGTCTGACTATTACTGGTACTACTTCTACTGCTGATGGACAATTAATTACAGCTAGGATCTATTAAAATCCAGTTGCCCTCAGTGTCCTTTTCATAGTTAGCAAAAAACAAATAAAGGAAAACCCAGAAGACTGATTAACTTGCATAGCTAAGCTCGGAAATGAACAATAGTCTTTGACTATCACTGCATGTTCAAAGATAAATCTTATAAATGAAATAATATACAGTAAGATGCAGTAGATAAAATTCAGAAAAATACAGCTTTGCATGCATAACTAGATTTTTGATATATTCAGTATGAAATACAAAAGGTAGCACATTACAGGAAAAATATATTACTTTATCCAGTGCAGATTTGCTGTTTTCCTGAATTATTACAGTAGTGTTTGTTACATTACAGAATTCAGTGAATACATTGCCTTTCCCAGCCATATTAGATCATTTGCCTTTGTCCAGAGCTGACCACACACCCTGCTTTTGAAATACACAGAGGCAATAAAAAGAATATGGAGGTTTAGCAAGTGAGGCACTGAGGGACTAATATTCTGCAATGCTAATTCCAGCTAAATTTATATTGTATTGAAAGAAAGTGCTGTTAAAGAACAGCTTGGCTTACATCAAGACATGTGGTTACCAGATTACTTTCTATCACCGCTCAAAAACATTTAGAGAATTTCTCATTAAAATTGCTTAAAGTGAAACAAGTCAAATAAATCTACTTAAGTGTGTTGTTGCATTGCCTCATTTGTGCTGAAAAAATGTAGCTTATATTTTACATTCTATTTTAACTGTACATATGAGGCTTTACTCACCCATTAACAAAATACATCACCTCCCAATTGCTTTCTATACCTCCTTAAATGTTAAACAGAAACACATATACCATCTGTTTCCTATCATGACACCAATCCAGAATGGCTGCACTAGACACCTCCGCATAATAGATCATCTTAAAACACCTTAGTGGTTTTGCTTTATGGAGTTATTTTTCCTGTGACAAATTATAAAACTATATTTCAAGAGCACGACCAATCTGTAGCCTCAATTGCAAATTCTGATTAATTTCTCTTTATTTTAACAAAATGTGCTAGCTTGTATCTGATGTAGCACTTTTTTTAAAGCCATAGGCCACCTTTGTTGCTATGATACCCTACAAATCCAGTTAATTTCTTCAGTTAATAATTTTGCAACTAATAATTTGTGGAGAGTTCAGATTGAAAACATTACAGCTCAGTATAGTCACTGCTATAACTTACAAAATTATTATGTAGCTGTTGTGTAACTGAAACGGCAGAACAAATTACATAGTTTACTGTCAGCCTGCAATCAAAAGTAAATTTCAGGGAAAAAATTGCATTTCTGTTAAAAAAAAAAAAATCAGCTTTGCAGTGCTTGCACTCGCAAACTCCAGCTATCAATGTTCAATGGGAAATGGACAAAATATAGTCAGAAATGCCACTGAATGACAATTTGGTGCTGAATGGATTTCAAATGTACTTCCTCCTCAGGTTCGGCTCTGTGAAAAAATGCGTGTGTCAGAGCAAGTTGAATTCAGTGAGGAATTTCTCCTTTACTTAAATGAGCTTTTGACCAAGGCCTCACAATATTAATGCATGAACCTGAAACCCTTATTTCCCAGGGTAGCTCCAATGAATCCAAGACTGATTATATCTCAGCAGACCTATGTGCAAAAACAGCACTCTATCTGCTCATTCTCCCTTATATGTAAGAGCTCAAATGGTTATGAGACAGTATTGCTACAGGTTTGATCAAAAATAAATGCCATATATCTGGGGACCATGAATAAGGGATGAAACAGCCAGTGTAGAGGTAAGAGCTAAAGGGGAAAAAAATAAAGATACTATTGCCTTGGACTGTATAATCTCAGCAGTTTCTTGCCATGTCAGAGGCTTTATTTCAGAAGTACCTGTTAATGCCTGTTAGCTACACAATCCCATGGGATGAAGCAGAATCGGGCAGACTTCTGTGGGGATATGAGCTGCTCAGTAACCTCTTGTCAACAGAAATAAAGAAGTGGAGTATTGGTTTATTGCGTACTCTATAAACCCATGCTACCTGAGGAAGTAAAGCTGGAAAAGCTTGAGAAAGGAGTATTGTAGAGATTTCCTATCTGAGCCATTTTGTCTCCATGGAATTTTTTAAAAATGGAGGAACAAAGAGGAAATACATATCCTTTTATCCTTTAAAAGGCAGATGGGAAACCTTCACCTGTGTCTTCCTTTCCACCTACTCTTGTGCAGTTAGAAGTCCCTTTATTGTTCCAGTCTACCTTAACTCCTCTCTCCAGACAAGGCTAAGGAAACTTCCAATGGATGGATCATGAAGTTTTCCTCTTATTAATTGTTGTCTCTCCCTGTTGTGTGAATACGTAAGATCATGTCCTCCTTTGGTGCTACATAAATAACACTCAGCTACTTTTTGAAACAATCACCATAGTGTTTTTCTTTCTCCTTGCTTGCAATTTTGCTGTTGTTATTTGTGTGATTTACAGAGGTTGTTTTGATTCCTCAGAGCTTTCAGCGCAATTAAAGAGTGAATGCTCAAGTAGTTGAGAAGAACGGAAGAGGTAAAAAGTGTACAGAAAGGCAAAGGTATCATGAATGACTTCTAAAGAAGAAAGAACAAAATACAGCTTGTCTTCAACATGCTTTAACAGGCACAACAATTCTAGATTCTGTTTGCAATAGATCATAATACGATTGAAAGGTGAGAGAGACAGCAACTTCTAAACAATATGAACATCCAATTTAAAAAATGACAATCACTTGTCTATTGTGAACTTCAAAGTCATTCTGTATTTATAATACACAGTTGTTCAAATAAGTTGGTAAACTGTGATGTGCCCTACTTGCACTGACCACTTGTATGCCAGGATTTTTCACGCCCGAGAGACAAAAAAAGACTCGGACTCCAGATCCAAGCAAGTTCTGTTTGGGGATTTTAAGTGTCTCATCCTGACCCACGCATGCACATATGTGTGCCTAAGTGCACAATCATGCCGTATCTAACCTTTGCAGCTAGAAGCTAATGTGTTGGCTCACAGGCTCTGTCCTCACTTTCACATTGCTAACCTCAGTTGAAGCTGTTGGAACTTGCTGAGGCTACCAATCCAGGTCCATACCTAAGCCACCTAACTTCTTCACCCTCAAATTCACATCCCTTCCCATCTGCTCATCATTTCAAAATCTGGAATTAAGCAAGCCTGCAGTGGATGTGCATGTTGAAATGCACTACCCCTTAAATGGTTATTGCTCTCTGCTTTGTAGTTTCCTTGTTGCCCAATAGTTTTGTCACTAGCTTTTTTTTTTTTTTTTTTATGTCCTGGATACTGCTGTTTTTTCACTACAGTCTCTCTGAGAAATGAAAGAGGGTGGGATCTCAATAACGTCCTTAATAATGGAGTTATCATGCCTTTTGTTTTTTTCTTTTAGAAGGTATGGTAAGACACAGCCTTAGATGACACACACCCAATAAACAGACAAAAATTTTCCAATCCTTGTTCTGTGTTACACACCCATTGAACATTTTGGGTGGAGAACCTCCAAGGTCAAACTCAGTTCTTTAAAAATATTTCCATTTCCACGTTATATACATATGAGGCAAAATGTTGGACTCCCTAAACCCTGGTAGCCTTCTCTATTGGAACTGCAACTGTAACTAAATTTCCCAGGACACATCTGTGTTTCACTGTGTGAGATACTGTACCAATGGTAAAATTTAATATATCCCTCTTGTTGCAGGTTAGATTTTTGCTTAAGTTGCCATTTCTTCCTTGCCTATAAGGAGGCATATTGTCTACTCACTAGCCAGCTGCAGGTCTAACTGAGAAAAACAGCAAATGTCTCTCCTCCACATTACTTTGGCCTCAATCTGTATTTATAGATTCAGTTCTTTTCTGCATCAATTTTAAGCCATTTCTCATCTAAACCTATGAAACCTTCAGTTACAGTGAACTGAATTCACATGATAAAAGTCAGTTTCTCAGCATACAACTTTGCCTTTTATGCCAATAGTTTTACCCAGTGCTTAAGGGATTTTTAACACCAGCATTAGTGAAGCAGAAGCCACAAGGCAACATGAAACAAGTTCTGCATGTGTCCCAAGCCAGCATACATGCCAGGCACGCTTTGAATAGCCATTGCTCTGAAAAAAATGCAGTTCACAGAGGCTTGCATTTGTCTGGTTGAAGGTCACCATCAGCATGTGGGTCAGGTCAGCCCTACAGCTGACTCAGGATCTCTGCATCTGAGCCAGGTAGATTTCATGCATTCCTTCCCATGACTGAGTCTTCAAGGTTTCAGACTTGCTTCCCCAATGACTGGGCAGTTCAAAGGCTAACACTCTACAGTAAAAGTTAAGGACAGGTGGTTCCAACCCAGTCATTGCCTTTCTCTTTTTTCCTTCACTTCAAATGCCCACTGACCCTCCTTTCTCACATGCAGAACTTGCCCTAAGTGCATCCACCTCACCAGAACAAATTATTTGGAATAAAAGTGCAGTCTCACAGTAACAATCGTGTTAACTTCATTCCGCCGAGGCAAAAACTAAGTCAACAACAGTCTTTCAGATATAGAAGAACTTCTAGTTTCTACTGTCAATATTATTTTCTATCAGGGCTTGTCCTCCACAAAGCAACTTGATTCAAATGTGTTTGTACCTGCAACCAGGTGACTCAAGGCACAAATGTCAGCATAATACTTGACATCCTTTGATGTGTAGGACTTCAGAGGGGAGAAAGATGAAACCAGACACGTGATGCTGATAAGAATTTCTTTTTATGTTATTCCAATAAAAAATACATTCATACAGAAATATAACAATCTTGCAAAAAACAATTTCAAATAAAATCTTGTAAAACAAAATTTTTACAAAAATCTTACAAAGAGATTCTTTAGATAACAGGGTGCTTCAAAAACAAAAAAAGAAATTTCACTAATAGAAACATTTTCTTCTTAAATTTCAAGCAAAAATTTTTTTTTTTATTTTTCAGCTTGATTGAGGCTCAGTTATCACCTGAACAAAATGTACTTGCTTATTAAGAAAATTACAGGCATTTGACATATGGCACACAGCCCCACCCCATCCACACAACTCTGATGGTATTTCACAATTGAGACAAGCCAGTGCAAGTTTAATTTATTTTGTTGTTGTTGTTTGGGGTTGGTTTTTTTGTTTGTTTTTGCTTTTGTTTATTTTCTTGTTTATAAGAATTTTGGCTAAGCCAAGGACAATGCAAACAAGGAGTTAAAAACACAACAAAACCCAACCTTAAACAGAAATCCATTTTCTGGAAAATTTTGTTTGGTTTGGGGAAGAAAAAAAAAAAAGTGCATTTTCAGGCAACTTAAACCAAAAATGAAATGAGAATGATTTAAGCCTGTGTGTCCCTTAGAACCAGATCACTTGCATATACTTTTTTTTTTTAAACCATTTATCTACATACATTTCCAGGAAGATATACCAAAATATTAGCATAGTAAGCAAGACCAATAATAAATAGAAAAAGAAACAGGTCACATGTTTCATTGCATCAACTGTAGTGAGCTGGTTTAAAAAAAAGAAAATACTGCTTTTGGACAGACAATTTCTACTCTAGGAAAAATGAGTCTTTATTTTAGCTGAACTATGTAAAATTAGAGCTCAACCACCACAACGACTAGCTCACTCACAGCTCCTCCAGTAAGCTGGAAGGCCAAAACTCGAGTGTACTTCATCTGCACACAGCTAATATTCTTTTAGCATGCCAATACTCAGTTTATATCATTCTTAAATGGCCACAGATACGCTATTCCAGACAACCTAATAACTACAAAACACAGTCAGCAGTCTGAGAAGGACTGAATGCCAACAAAGCCTTTAGCATATAATTAAGCTAAAGGTAAAGCCTCTAAAAATGCTAGATTTTAATTAACTGTATTTTTTACTTCTTTGTCTCCTTAATGACCATATTGCGGGGGATAGAGGGAATATTTTGATGGGCTGTGGCATTTTCCAGCTATGTGTTCTAATTTTTTTCCTCTTAAAAAAAATATTTATATATTATCTATATATATACACACATACACAGACTGTACACACAAATATACATACACAATTATTTTTCTGCCCACTTTTTAAAAAAAAAAAAGTAATATAGTTTCTTTCTGTATGACCAACAGATAGCTAGATATATAGATGTGAAACTTGTGCCTTTTAAGCAAATACATCTTTTAATACTTCTGTATCTCTAATATGTATGAAAACTTGACATATTAAGTACAGTTGGGGTGTGTATATACACAGTTGTTGTGCAAGGTCAATATAAAAAAAGTCTCAAGGTGGCAGAACTGGTCAGGTATTCAATTGGCATATGCATTATACTGTAACACAGTCAAATTGACTAAGTTAAACAAATACTGTATTGACATGAATGACTTTTCTCTATATTTGTCTTTGTGAAGGAGGACCCTGGAAGTAACCTTTTTTCCCCTCATATTATACATTTGATACAGTACAATGCCAGGTGAAAAGAGAGCCTTAATAAAGCATGCATCACCCATACCCCTGTATAAGACCCCCTGCAAGAGAAGGTCACTTGCATAAGGCACCATTATTAAGGTCAACAGTGCATTAACAGCTAGAAAACCAGAAGTTAGTCCTCAAGGCATAAATAAGAGAAAAATTAGCTGCATGAGAAAAATCAGTTTCTAACCAATAGTGGTTTTATCCACCCAACAGAAAAAATTATTCATGTTCCATACATTATGTAACATTAGACCAATCGTATTTTAGCTGCTCTTAACTGGAATCAAAACTGCAGTCCTGATTAAAGAATGGAAAAGCATATAGTTCCCCAGAACCATGCAATAACCTTGGTATTATAATGAAAAGTTATAGTTGTGTTACATTTGTAAATACACAGCTTATACAATGGATTACAAATGAGCTCTGTAGCAAGTAAAACAAGCTACTTGACACATTGCACGTTTAATAGCTGCACCAGACACCTAAAGCTCCTCTCACACAGGAACAGGGAGGTACCCCATCTCCATTCTGGCATCCTGACTCTTTTTATTCCCACCCCCCTTTCCCCTCTCAATTTCCCCTCTAAAAAGGTGCAGACACCCCTCCCCCCACCCCTTGGAAATGATTGGTGGTCGTCCCATCTTACAAGATATTCCTCACATACAAGACATTCAGACTATTTTTTTCTCTTACAGTTATAAAACAACCACAAGAAAAAAAATGTGCCTCAGCATACAGTCATCGAGAGATCCTCATCGCATACAGTCACCCAATCATTAACATTCTCAGTGCACATGCTCACGGCAAAGGCTTAGGAGCCACTCAGAAGGTTAGATACCAGTGTATGAGTCCAGGAAACCCCAAACATCACGCACCACGGTTGCTATGCCGTTTCTTACATGACTTATTAGCCCTCAAAAGACCTTCAAGAAAGTGAGGTCCTGGAGGCAACTGGGTAGGGTGCAAAATGGCATGCTTTGGCTGGAACACGCATCCCTTTGCTCAAGGCTCTTCAACCTTGACGCCTCTTAGCCCGCAGGATTCACCTCTTCACCCATTCAGAGATGTCTCTTCATGTGAAGGGCCAGGTGGTCAGACCTGGAAAAACACCTGCAAAGCAAGAGCCAGGTTTTGCATTAGCCCACTTCTGAAGGCATGCACAACACAACATGCATGGCTGAGGCACCCCCCCATTGCCCTGCTACTCAGAAACACGGCTGATGAAAGAGGGATTTGGCATTCCCTGGATACATGGGTCTGTGGGCACCCAGAAGCTCCACAGACAAGTGGCAACACTAGGGACTTGCCAAAACGTATCTGAAGCATCAGGCTACAAGCCACATTCCAATGACTAGTAAAATGAGAGGGGTTTTTTCCCAGTCTAAATATAAAATAATCCCTTAAAAATACCAGACCCAGTTGCACTCCCAAATGATTCCTTCACAAGTCAAAAGCAGCCTAGACTCGCTTTCCAACAAGCATTAAAAATAACTATTTAAAAAGGTGCACTTCAGTAACATACCTGTCACAGTGACTACATTTAAAAGGCTTGGCACCAGTGTGCTTTCTGAAGTGTCTGGTTAATTCATCACTTCTTGCAAAACGCCACTCACACCCTTCCCATGAACATCTGTAAGGCTTTTCCCCTACAAAGAAAGCAGATTACACGTTAGTCATGACTTCATTCAAAGAAAGGTAGGTGCTATCCCATTGATTTTCTATGTAAATCTCCTCCACCCCCCAAAGACAGACAATTTTATTTAAACTATCTGAATGCTTCAGAACATGTAGGCAAAGAAGGCTTGCAAAATTCACCCATGATTTCTACTTAACTATTTTGCTGCAATAGCACACCAAATAATCTCATTCTTATTCTAAGAAAAAAAAAAAGCGATTAAACAGGCTCACAAAGAAACAAAGAAATCCAATCTTCTACCATTCCTGTCCATCCATAATGGCAGGTTTACTCTCAAACAGGTACCATGCACCTCATGAAGCTGATTAAAGACAGCACAGCTAGGCTCCAAAATGCAATTAGGCTACTGTATTGCACCAAAGCCCTTTGTCACTCACTCATCTGCATAACATGTAACCTCCTTTCTGCTGAGGCACATATTCTTGGAAAAGCCTTATGCCACTCTGAACACTGCTATTTCAGCATTCAAGAAATACCACTTCTATTCACAGGAACGTTCTCAGCCAGACAGCACCAGGACAACAGTTCTGCAACACTTCTGAGGCCGGCAGCTATTTATGTCTGCTGAACCACCACGGTTTCAGTGGAAGTTGTTCTTTCCTCCTGAAATAATCTTGTTTTATCTACTTCTGCATGACAATGGGAACATCCAAGCTTGCTCAGACTTCCCATAAAAGCCACAAAGTGCTGAGCTCATGAGTCAAAACAGGATCTTTTCCTCGAATTCTCTTTCCACTTCTTGGGGGGAAAACACCTGCAACATACAGGTCTTTGGATTGGCACATCGAGAATGGCAGGCCAATTCCTCATGTTAAATGATGACTACTGAGCCAAGACACAGCTCTACCAGCTCCACATATTTAACTGCTGTCATAAATACATGTCAAATAATAATGCTCAAGCAAGCAAATCAGCATGCTACTTCAACCATAAAATATTTATAAAAGCCCTGAAGTGTCTTATCCTCCTCACTTTCTTTCCCAGTAACACACTGAAGTGCTCATTTTAGTACAGGTTCCATAACAATAAAATGCTGTTGTTCAGCATTCTGGGATGAAGTGACACAGTAGATCATACATTTTTAAGCCCAAATACATTAGAAGGACTACTGTGGTTTTCCAAAATTTTGGCTGGTAACAATGGCACAAAAAAACATTGAATGATTTACAACTATAGGTATATTTTAAATAATCAAGGCCTTGAGATGTTTGACTGAACAGACCCAACGCAGACCAAACCATGAAAACAGGGATTTAGTGATCTGACTGATTTTCAGATGACCAATGTTCCATTTTTTTGAAAGAAAGACTCAGCTCTCTTTTGCTTTAGAAATAAATTTCTAAATTTATTTATCTGGCGTCTACTTTGGCCAGATCATTGTTCCCGAACACTGCATACCGCTGCAGCTTCCCTAATATTGCGTATTTAGATGAGTGGCTCCCATTTGCTATGACAGCAGACTAATCTACCACCAACCGTCTTGGCTTCAGCTCACTTATGGAAAGAATGAGGAAGTGATGTCCATGCTGGTAAGCCTCTATTACTATTATATCATCTCTCCAAACCTGGGCTCCCACCCAGTGATTGTGTAACGCTGTGACACCACCATCATCAGGGGTATTCCCTACAGCACTTGCCAATTCTTAATAAGCATATGGTTACTAACCTGTATGAGTGCGCTGATGTGCTTTCAGATGTGAACTTTTGGTGTAAACTTTCCTGCAACCGTTAAAATGACACCTGTGAACACGCCTTCTGCCATCTGGCGAGGTGTCACCATTGGCGGGTGTACCTTTTTCTGCAGTCTTTCCAGCGGTACCGGTACGAATTTTCCCCGGCGAATGCAACTCACCCGGGGTACAATTCCATATCTGGGAAGAAGGCTCCTTGCTCAGCTCAGGAGATGAAGGCGGTGTGGAAGTGACAGATGAACTCAAGTTTCCTGAACTGGCTAAAACATCGCTTATAGGGTCAGAGGTAAACTTTGTTGTGGGTGAGAGCTCCTCAGAGCTGTCTGAAGATTCGCTGCTCACATCAGAATTTAAACTGTTGGTCTCTAAGTTCTGACTAGTAAGATTGTCCTCCTTTGCGACACAAGTGTTCTTCAGTTCAGATTCCTCCTTTTTCTCACGTGCCAGAATAATTTTGGTCCAGAGATCCTCTTGGCTATCAAATTTGATCTCAGATGCAGAAACGTAACAGGGCTCACTTTGAAGATACCGTTCCAGCTCCAAACATGTCTAGGTGAAAGAGAAGGAAGAAAAAAGATGAAAGTTACAACCTTGCATAAAAATAAACTCAATTGTATTTTACACTTCAAAAAGCATGCAGGAACGTAGTGCGTTCGATTTGAGGTTTCTAGGTTCAAAACAAATTAAAGGCTCCTCCAGCCGTAACTAGGTGACTGTTACGATGAAAAGAAATCTGTTTTTGAGACCTGGGCAGGAGTTCAAACACACAGCTGAAGGTGCAAGTCAGCTTTGGTTTCCAAAATAGCATTCTAATGAGTCAGTCAAATTATCATCACTCTCATCATAAAATCTGTGTTTTCAGTAAGCTGACATTGAAAAGGACCACAGAGAACCACAACAAATAATTACACTTTGCTCTCGCGCCTCATCTAATTTCAAGTTGTTTTGTAATCTCACACAAACATGAGGCTGAAAGGACCCAAGTGAACACAATGTGCTCTGACAGGCAGCTAAAACTCAAACGCTGTGTCAGAAAACAAAGCCACATTTCAGCATGGCTGCGGAGCTGCTGGCCTGTCTTCTGGGGACATCAATGGAGCAGCAGACATCCTCCCATTTCCTGTGCATGAGAACGCAGCACACTCGACTTTCAAAGAATGTCATTTCCAAGCACACTTGCATGCACGCCACATAACTCAAACTGCTCCCATGCGTGTTTGCAGGAACATGGGGCACTTCAACAACAGAGGAGAGGGGAGAAAAAAGTTCCAGAATAGAAATGTCCTATTCTATAGGATGCAAAACGGGAAATTACTCTGAGGTCCTGCTGGGAGTCCCACAATGAACAAGAACTTTATCTACTGGCCAAGAGTGCACTGTATGAGTCATCTCTCTCTTTCTTTCACGCAATGCCAAGGGAGACTTCCTTTTAAAACCCTGACCATGTGCCAAGAAAGTACTCTGTTCAAATATACATGCAACAGTACACGGACAACTTTCCCCCCCTCCCCCCCCCCATTCCCCTCCACTGCATGAAACGAAACAAAACAAAACACAAAACACCCCTAAATGGATGAAGCTGTGGTTTTCAATTTCAATTCACCCTGTTGACTTTCTGGCCATCTTTAGAGAACAAAAAAAAAAAAAAAAAAAAAAGTATGAACTGTTATGGCAACAAGCTGATGTTTTGAGATTATTCTTTCCACTATAGGAAATGATCCACATGGAAGCTTTACACAGAAAATGGACACATCAAGTTTCCATACCAAACTCTACTTATTTTAGCAAGATCATCTCTTCCAAGCCCGGTAGCAAAACCTGATCCCAAATGCCACACATTCCCTTCACAGCCCCTTCGCATCTGTCCAAGAGCAGAGCCTCCATGGGAGCTGCCTCCTTTTTCCTCCAGCACCGCTCAAAGTAAACTGGGTCACATGTTCTGGTCAGGCTAGAGTGGGGCAAAATTAGGAAAAAAAAACCCCAAACAACCAAACAAAAACCAATGAATCAACCCCCACACTAAACCAACCACTGCACACAATATTTATGTATTTGTCTATAATTAGGTAACTGGCTCGTGATGCATGCTAAAAACAAAAAAGGTTTCGTGAGAGACAACACAATAGTGAATTGAATTCCCATGAAAACAGGTAGAAAAGCATTTATTAAGATCTTGTTAAACTTTCATATTCCCGGCTAATTTAAATTCCTCATTAGGTAGATTAGTAATGGGGACCGTAGTGAAGCTCTCTCCGAGTTTAAATGCCTCTGAAGGCTACTGGGAATGAGGGCTGGCCCCTCGCCAGAAGCCCAAATGCCTGAAGGAAACTACTTAGCTCCATTTCAATCACGTACGATGAAGCTGCCGCTCTGCAAGGGGAAAGGGGGAAGGGAAGGAGAAAGGGAAGGAAAAAAAAAACAACCCAAACTCAAAAGGAAAGGCATTGCATACAATTAGTGTGCATGTGAGGGCTGTAACACTTTGCATTTCAACGTTTTCCGAGAGGCTCCTGCGTCCAAACCAGCAGGTACTTGGTCCGGTCGCCGGGCTGAGCAGCTCCCGGCCGGGGAGCGGAGCCCCGGAATGTCGCCGGCACCGCCGCTCCTGCCAGCCCGCTGCTTGGGCAGGCTCGGGAGACGGGGGGAGGAAGGGGAAAAAAAAAAAAAAAAAAAAAAAAAAATTAAAAAGGCGGATAAAAAGGCAACAAAATATGTCCATTAAAGGGAAGGAGCCCCCGTTCTTCCTCCTTCCCGACCAAGGCAATTAGCGAGAGGGGCTCGCTGTCATATGACTGACAGCTCACGGGCTCCGCAACGCTCTCCGCGCTGGGAACGGCTACGATACACACACACAAGTATGGATTATACATGCACACATAGAGCTACGTGTGCATATGTGTCCATGCACTATTGCAGGGCTTCTTACTCATCACTGCCAGGAAAAATAAGAAAATAAAACCCAGTAATAACAAGAAAAAACAAAACAAACCCCACCACGGCAACGGGCGAAGAGCAGCACTCGGCCGAGGCCGGGATCTCGGGTGACAAGACCCAGCTGTGCACCCTGGACCTGGTACAAGCGGATAACTTTTGGCAGGGCTCGCTGGGGCTGGAGCCGGCGGCAGCGAAGCGCCAGGATCGGCCCGGGCCGGCTGCGGGAGCGGAGGAGCTGGAGCTGCGCAGCTCTTGACATCCACCTTTACACTCTCCCCACAAACCCGTCTTAGTTAAAACAGAAACACCTGCTCCAAAACATTCCCTCGCATTCACGCGTAATGCACCCCAAACTCGCTGATGACACTTGGCCTTTTGAATTTTCTTTTTTTCCTCCTTTCCATTTTAAATCCGGTCATCGTTTAACACGGCTTAAAAACCCCAACCCGACACCACCACCACCGACACCCTCCTCTTACCTGTTGCCAGTACTCCTCCAGGGACGGCAAGGCCGAGAAGTAACCCGTGTCGTGCACAATCTGGAGCTCCTGGAAGATGCTGCACATGGGGAGCACATCCATGTCTCAAGTTGCAATAACAAAGTCAGTGCTGGTTACCAAAAGCACTACGCGTACGCCTCCTGGGTGCGCAGGGGCTGAGGGGTGCGTGCGGGGGGGTGTCAAACCTCTGATCGCGGGCTTCCGAGCCCCCCCCCCCTTCCTCCGAGAAGAAGAATAACAGTAACAGCGGCGTGTGTATAGATATATATGTAGGTATATATTAATTCCGTGAGGAGCTTAAAAAAGACCCAAAGTTTCATGCAAAGTTTAATCGCACGGCGCGGCAGCTCGGCTCCCGGGGCAGCGGACGGCGGCACGGCTCCCCCCCCGTCTTGCGCGGCCAACGGCGGATGTTCCGCTCCGCTCCGCTCCTCCGCGCACCACAATATTTGCAAACACGGCGCCGGCTGCGAGTGGAACCCCCCGCGAGACTCCCCCGGCCAAGCCTCTGCCCGGCCGCGGCGCCCCGCCCCGCCCCGCCCCGAGCGCTCCGCCCCGCCCCGCGCGCCCCGCCCCGCCCCTCGCGGCCCCGCCCCGCGTGATCCCATGACGCCCCGCCCGCTCGCCGCCGCCCAATCCCCGCCGCGCACCCCCGCGCCCCGCGTGCCAATGATGTCAGAGCAGCCCAATCGCCGCGCGGCTAGCACCGCGGCTCCTCCTGGCGTGACCGAGCCTGGCCGTGACGGCTCTCGCCATTGGCCCGATTCGAAATTTGCCCCGTCCTGATTGGCGGGGCGGGCGGCAGGCTATTTTTAGCAGGGTATATAATGCGGCGAAGAGGCCGGTTTTTTTTTTTTGGGAGGGAAGGCGTGCGCTAGCGAGGGGGTGAGAGCGGAGCTCTCGCGGGGGAGGGGAGCAGGCGGCAGCCGCCGCGATCGCGGAGGGCGCTGCGGAGTCGCCTGCACTGTGAAGCGGCCGCTGTGAGGGGGCCGGAGGGGAGGCTCTCTCCGGCCGGAGAAAGCTCGCCGCAGGACGGGCTGTGGCCCCGTGGGTGAATGGCAGTCCTCGGGCCCTGTGCCTGGCTGGCGTGTTGGGATGGCATGTCTAACCGGGGTGCCAGCCGTGATACCCCACTCCCCTTCCAGCAGCATCTTCGCCAAGAGGCTTCAACAAAAAGCCTATACATGCTGTAGATCTTGTGGGTTCTGCTTTCCCAGTGAGCGGGGGAGCTAGAGAATTACTTGCTTTGGCCTTTGAGCAACAATTGATGCCTTCAACTTCAGTATGGTAGCTGGATAGCAAAGTGGTTGCCTCCACAGGCTGAGGCCATGCAGCTGCCCTGGGTGCTGTGACAGGCACACACCTGGTGTACACCACCAAACAGTGCTTCTACAGGAAGAGTTTACCCTTCCATGCCCAATTCCACCCAAGCATGGCTATTTATTTGTGTATCTCTTGACACCAGCTTTTTTAAGACTAGACCTACTGATGATACAGATTTCTTAATATAATTTAAAAAATGTGGGTGTTAACTTTCCGAAAGAGTGTCCAGCACATGGAACAAACACTGTTAATGTGTTTCTTTTATTAAAGGAGTTACAGTTTTCATCTGATGTTTCCATCATAATCTCTCCTCTGTTATTTCTGTTTCACCAGTTTGTATCTGTTGTTAGTTACCTGTCGATGGTGACTTGTATTTAATGTGTGTTTCTTCTGCCTGCTGTCTTCTGTGAGCTACTGATTGCTGGTGTAAAAATGTCAGTCTAACTTTGCATCCCCTAGCCCCTCATAAACTATTAATACAGTGATTCCATAAACAAACAATTGATGTTTACGCTTAGGTTTTCCTGAGTCTGTAAAAAAGCAGAAAAACAAAAAACAAAACTAAGGTCAATTAGGGTGTGATTTTACGTTTAGAAAAAACAAGCTGGAGCTGAAGACTGTGAACATCTAAATCCAGAGAACTAAGCTCCCTTGGTTTAGTCAATAGTTCTTTACTTGGCTTCACGTGGCCAAACACATGAATATGTATCCAAAATTGCCTTCTTGACAACAGATAGTGCAGAATGATTTGTATCTACTTGTGGCCAAAACTAAATCCTCTGAAGAAAAGTACAGAGAGAAAAATAAATTCCCTCTTACGCTGATGAATTATGCACCTTACTTGAGACTATTTTTAGTTCTGTAGAGTTAAATATTTTGTGGCCTGAAATGCGGTTGGGCTTCAGTCAAATATAACCTGGTAGCATAGCTCTAGAAATCCTTAGTGTTTGTTAAACTGGCCCGCTCCCTTTGCAGAAGATTTTATTTTCAACCACAACGTCAGTGAATGCAACTGTCCACTCGTTCTGTTTTACACCTGTCCTTTTTAGCTGTGCTTCGTGAAAGAGAGATCTGGGCTTGTCAGACTCTGAATGAGATTTACTGTGCCCAGGTGGGGTTTGAAACGTAAGTATCTTGTTTTGTATAGTTATTCTCAGGCAGGAAGTATCTCCTGGTGAAGAACAGCTGGAGATAGCAGATGTAGACTGATGGAGACACAATGTTAAAAAGAAAAAGAAAGGTCCTTTACTAAAATGCACTGTTAGTTGACAGGTAGTTAACTGGCTTCTGCCAGTCTGTGGTGAGTTGAGCAGGATGAAGTTTATTACTATAGAAAAAACAAATCCAAGTCAAAGAAAACTGTGGCACAGATGTGATTGTGGTGCCGTAAAAGCTGTTTAAGTTGTATCCTGATTAAATGCTGGCTTTGATTAGCTGTTATCAATGGGCATTTAAAAGAAAATCAACATAAGTGTCACTGGATGTGTTAGTTCTAGGTTACAACCACAGTAACAAATTTTAATCTCAAGTAACAAAAAACGTCATTAGAACTAAAAATTAATCCCAGATAAGAAAGAATGGGTAAGACTATAATGTGAAGTAAACAGATGTAGTGTTTTTACCAAGCATGTTTTTAATCAGAAATTAAAATGAAATGGTGAGTAAGATGCTGCAGTTTAGGAGACTGTTCCATGGAACACAAGCTGACGAGAAACTATACTGGCATTGGTAGCAGCCAGGTGGAATGAAGGGATGGTGCTTGATTTAAGTCGAAGGGAATTTATTGTAGTCTACAGGATAACAAACATTAGGACAAATTTTAGTAGGCTCCAAAATGAAATGAAAGAATGAATTAGTGGAGATACTTGAAGATACAATTTACTCCCTAATGACCTTCTTCAAGCTATACATGGTTATACAGTTTCAAATATTGATTTTACACAACTGAAATTTTTTGAACAATATGCCAGTGTGGAATTTACCTTGGAAACATTAAATGAAAACATGTTCTAGCTTAAGAAAACCCAAATCGAAATCAGAAATCAGTCAGTCCCTTGGGACTGCACAACTTTACTTGGATGGGCCGGCCAGAGACAGAGACCACCTGATGTAGAGCAGTAGGCCTCTTCACATGTAGTAGTGGTGAGGGATGCTGAAGGATGTGCACTGAACGGGAAATGCTGATGGGTGGGGAACAAATCCGACTACTGAGGTCCTTGGACAAATTTCTTGTGACTGCCATACAGCTAACTCAGTACATGTGCCTGCAATGGCATAGAGGTAGTCACAGATTTAATTCCCATCCTGCAAATGCTTGGTGTTTTTTAATGCTGTGTGATCTAGATCATTCATAAAAGTAGCAAAAATTAGTACAAATTATGTAGGATTACTCCAAATGTCGGTTCTCTGCCTGCAGAGTTGCACAACACCTTTTAAGTAGGGCTGTCCACAGTTTAGGATAATCAGCCAATTTACCCCTGTAAAGCCGCTGATTTACAAATATGAGCAGAGAGAAAAAGACCTGTGTGCTTTAATTATTTTTTTTTTGTTGTTGTTGTTCATAAATTTTAATAAGGTTCTGTCTGAAAAGCAATACTGCCACATTAAAGTCTCCACCACTTCTCCGTAGTAACCGCTTTTGTTAGAGGTGGTGGACTGTTCTTGGAAAACCTGCTCCCCGCCATAGCGGGTGACAGACGGTGTTTTCCAGTTGGGTTGAGCTCCACGTGAGGCAGGGGGAGCACCTGTTCTGTTCTTAGAATATTCTTGCATTTTTAGAGGACACCTTAACATGCTCTGAATGCAGCTTTAAGAATAAGAAGAGGAGAAAACCTCTGGAAAATGGTTCATGCACATCCAGATGCAGGGAGGTTAGATGAAATGTGCAGGAATCAATAACTTATGGTTTGATTAGGATAAATGGACTTTATTTGAGGGGAAAAGGGAGAGAGTGTCAACTGCATGAAAGCGTTCTCAGATAGCAGAGAACACTACTTGAAATTATCTGCTTCTGAGGTGATAAGTTGCTAAATTGAAAACTAGCATGCAATGTGATTTTACCACAGATAAAGTAAATGCTCTTTGAGGATATATAAATAGAACTGTTATGAGTAGGCAAGCAAGTGAGGTGATTCCTGATCTGTCAGTCTGGCAGAATTAGCAAATTACATTTTGGACCACAAGCTAGCCCAAGAAACAGTGAAAGGTTGAAAGAATTAAGACATAATGACAAAAATACATTAAGGAAGAATTTAGGTAACTGTAAACTGAACTTGTTCAGCAGATGTAGAAAATAGTTAGCTAAGGTGATATGTTGCCCTACAAATACTGCTAAGCAACCAGAATGTAAGGAAAGATATTGTTGTCATTGCCTAATGTGAACAGAACTTGAGTCAGTGATCCACACTGAGTCAAAGAGAGGTTTCTGTTTTATTTTGGGGTTTGTTTTTTTTTGTTTGTTTGCTTTTTTTTGTTTACCTCTTCGGACCAAAACTGGAGCTGTGTAATTTCTACAGTTTGCCTGGTACTGAGCACCCTGGAGTTCATGCTTTCATGCTCCTGTTTTCACTCTGATACTCCTAGAGGTGCCTAAGCAGTTGATGAGAAGGCAGCACTCTGGGAAGTGGTCTGTTATTCCCCATCAGCTCCCAGAAATGGCAGTAGAAGCAAAGGTATTGACAGTCAATCCTTTTCTGGGCAGTACTGTAGAAAGTATTCCTGAGGTCTGTGTGCCCTCACATTGAAGGCAATTACATTTTCCATATCCATAGCTGGCACTAAAAAGGTGACTCTATCTCTTGGTGCTGTAATTATGAGCTACTGTGATCTAATTCTCGACCTATTGGCAACCAGTTGATTATACCTGTTTTATCATGTGCTGGTGTTGGCTTTCTGTTTTAAATAGGTGTTTTTCTTCCCCGATGCTTAGCTACTGAATATATTTATAAACAAAACATATATTAACTTTCATCTTTTTCTTGGGTTACTGTATTAGGAAAAAGGCCTTATTTACACAAAAGGCTCAGCTGAACAGTTCACTTAATAGTACTCAAGAATATTATTAGGAGTTATGAGTCTTAACTGAATTGGTATTTTGTGGTTTCTAATATAGCAAATAATCATGTATGGAGGTTTCAAGTATTTAAAATCACTCATCCTTTACAGGGTGCATAAAAACACTTCAAAAAGTTAACAGTTTTAATTTCTTGGTATCCAAACTTTAGGATTAGTATTTTTCTATCAGTGCATTAAATCTTCCATGATTCCAGACCTGGATTTCTATTAAAAAAAAAAAAAAAAAAAAAAAATCTCAAACCCAACTTTCTTTCTATTCTTTCTAAATTTGATTAATTAATTTATTTTTCTTTCTTAGAAACCCATTTTCTTTGCAAAGTGTCTTTAGGAAAGATGTGGATTAGGGTAAGCATCTTTATGAGAAGCAGCAAATATGTGCAACTGGAACTTTTCTGATGGCATTTAGGAAATTTAGTGACAGCTTCCCCAGGTGGAGGAGCAGAAATCACTATGGTTAATGGTGAAAAAAGCAGCTTGAACTGAGAAAGAAAAAAAAAACAAACCAAAAAAAAAAAAACAAACCCAACCAAAAAAAAAACCCTACAAACAAAAACCCCCAAATGCCTGTGTTGCTGGGCATTTTATCATTTTCATATGGCCATTTCTTCCTTTTTGCCGTTACTAATTAGTGGCCATTATTTAACAGTGTATTAAGCTGGGAAACCTAATTCAGGCCAATTTTGGGAGCTGTGAAAAAAGTAACCCAACATGAACCAGTCATTTTGTGCAGTGAGAGACTGAACGACTAATGATTGTTAAAAATAGCTGGACTGTCTCACTGGTGGCTTGTGAGGCTTAGTAAAAGTGTATAGAATTAGATTGTAACTGCAAACTTTCATAGAAGAATGCACAGAAGTATTTCTTAAGCAGTGATGCCAATTAGACATAGGGCTGGCTTGCTCGGAGTGGTAGTGAAACTGCCTTTTCTGGAAATTAGTCATGTCAAGACTAGACAAGGAGAGTGGAAACCTCAGCCAAGAAAAGCAGACCTTTGCTTGGAATGAACTGCATGGCCCAGGATATCTTTTTGAACTTGTAACATCTCTGCTCTAACTTTATGTAAAGTGCGTTATGTGGGTTGTAAGCTTTGCAAAGGGTTTCTCTCTCATGTCACAGTACCCCTGCCTTGCTGTTCCTGCAGAAACAGGGAAATTTCCTCTAAAGAGGGCATGGGGTGAACCTTTCAGCTCTTGTAATTTGACTTGTTTGTTTGGTGGCATAGCTCAGGAGAGCACTCTAATTGTGTCCTCTGTTATGAGAAGTGAGAGTCAGTGCTGATTCCACACACCCCTTCTTCTTAATAAAAGCTGCAAAATTAGATACAGTGTCTGATATATAAATGTGACAATACACACGTATTAGAGATCAAAATGAACTGTGGCCTTCTTTAGGACACAAGGAAATAAACATAGTCATTAAAGAGTCAGCACCCTTACTACATAGTGAACCTTTACTCAGTGTTCCCACCTATTGTTATTTGAAATATCCCATTTCCTGTTTTCAGTTAAGTGTTGCCAGTGGGCAGGATTCAGATCGCCTTCACATCAGTGTAAGTGTGGTGGCTTTGGAAGATCAGCAGGGAAAAGGAAATGAAAAGCAAGGGACTACTGTGAAGTAATCTTGAGTTTCCACTGAAGTGCTTTGGGTTTAATCCCAGTCGGTGTCAGAACTCAGCCTGGTGTGTGGGAAATCAGGGAAATTACTGTTTGCTGTGTAAGCCCAAAGGCAGACCTCATCAGTATACTCACATTATTGTCATTATTGCTATTGTACACTAGGATAGTAGCAATAATAAAGTAAGGATATTTACTCTGTAAGTATCTGAGATGAATAGGTATATACTTGTACCTATACACACACATAATAACTAGTTACTTCTTGATTAATGAAAGCTTCTTGGATCCTCACTATGAGACTGCACAGTTGCAAGAAAAACATAAAAAACTATGTAAAAAGAGTATTTTTCCTGAGAGTTTATATTCCAGGCTGGTAAGGAAAAAGAAACCAAACCCAAACCCAACCAACCAAAACCAACCAAATAAACAAACAAACAAAACCCAGCAAAAAACCCCAAACAAAACAACAAACCCCAGCCTTTGCTCAAAGTGCAGGAGAAAGGATTTACTATCCAAATGCTATAATGAGGAAACAGAAACACAGATGTAATCGGAGGATCAGACTCACAAAGATACCTCTCAACTCTCAGTCGTCTTTCTCTGCTGTGAAATTTGTTTGGAATATAAATGCCTATAAAGTGTTGTGATCCTTGGCCAGTATTATCTCTGGGTCTTAGTTCCCAAACTATACAAAAAAGATACTACTTCCTTTCTTCAGTCTATGCCAAATGTAAGCTGTGACCCAAATTCGCAAAGGGAGTATGGCAGTGTTGAGAAATGAACTCGGATCTTCTGAGTCCTAATCCAAGCTTGTTATCATAAGCTCATCTTTCATTTGCTTTTGAATAGCAACCAAAGTGTTAACCCTATTCCTATACATTTACAACCTGATGGAGTTCTTATCTATGGTGGTCATTTCATTTCCTGCTGGGAATTTCACAAGCCTTTGAAAGCTTTCCCCCACCCTTGTAATTTTCATTTTCTTTCCTTTTTTTTTTTTTTTTTCTCCCCAAGAGATAGGCCACTTCCTTCAAGATTTCACCAGCAAACTGTGCCTGTCTTCTTTGGAGGTTTATGCTACGTGATTTTTACCTGGTGCAGGAATCATCTATTATTATTTTTAAATTACATGGTGTTCTCTGTTTTCTCTATCTGCCATTTGTATCTCATCCTTCTCTCTCAAAAATCTGTAGACGCTATTTTAGAAGATGTCCAAGAAAATTTTTGATAAATAAAAATATTTTGCTTTAAATAAGCACTTTTTGCTTTAAGTGATCCAGGCAACTTGCTATTTTGAAGGGGCAAACAATTAAGTTGATATGCATGCGCAAAAGCCAAAATCATTTTCTCTAGGTTTTTTCCATTCTCTTGCAGTTTATGAAATTTATTCATGTGGGAATTTTTATTTTGTTTTTAATCTCATTTGCCATTCATTTGGAAATCATGGAATTTAGACACATACTAGAAATCAAAAGTGGTGTCCTTTGAAACAAATACATTGCTTTGTTGATTTAACTTGAGGGAGAAAATTTTTAAATTTTCTTTAAATTTAAAGCTGATATTTTTAGTTGATTTTTTTAGCATCATCTGATTTAATATGAAATCACTCTTTTGTTTTACAGAATGCTGATGATCCTTTGAGATAATTTTGCCTACATGTTGTAAATTTAATTTTAATAGAAGTAAGAAGTTCTTTCTCATTCTTTTTAAATGTCATTGTTAAGAATGTCTTCAGTGCAGCCAGATCCTTAAGAGTTCATCTGATGATTTTGGGTCTTGTCCACCTGAAACCTAATCCATCAAAATGATGTGGAAATAATTTGATCCAAAACATTGCACACATGAAAAGAATTAGCCACCCACCCTCACATTTAGCACATGTGAGCTGCTAAACATTTACATAGTAGTAACCCAAACTGTGCAATAGTAAAGTGAATTGAAATATGATGCCTACTGAAGCAGTCATAGTAGGAAAAAAAAAAGAGAGAGAGATTTATAACTACAGAAGTGTAGTTATTATTGTCATTGTTTATGTTGTGGTAACACCTAAATGCAACAGCAGTGCTGAATCCCATTGGGCTACATGTGGCAAGAACACATGCTAAATGACAGTCCTCATCTCAAAAAGATTAGTTAAACATGACTTTAATTAGGGCTGATTGGTCCCTTTACAGAGTGTGTTTCTGCTGCTAACTATTTCAAGATACAACATATTAATTATGACTGCACTTTGCCCAGTTTCATCAATAGCTAATGTCAAGAATGTCTATAGGGAGAAGGATGTAATGTGACAGTTCCCCAGGATTAAGGGTCCCAATTTGGGACCCATGACACCAAGTCATGTAGCAGTGGGAATGGAAAGGAGGAACAGGAAGGCAGTGCTGCAGAAAGGCATTGCGAGCACAGCACTGCCACTGGCTGAGGTTGGGGATTCTTTGTGTCACTGTGTTTGAGCGCTTGGGTTTTGATGAGAGGTGCTAGACTCATGAGTTGACTTGGAGACCTCATAGTCATAACCAAGCTGTAAAGAGATACAGCCACACAGACGGTCCCTTTCTTGACCAGCTTGTTTTCAGAAAAGATAAAACAGACAAAGCAAGGTAAAAGGAAGCAACTGTGTTCCCAATTTACAGACCAGAAGATCTGAAATGCAAAGTTTGTCTGTGCAGGGAGATTAACACTGCAGTAGGATTCTCAGTAGAAATGTTTCTTGCTAACTGACAAGCAGTATCTGTGTCCAGATGAACAGATGGCTTTTGCTTCACTGTGACTCATTATTGCTACATGGTGGGAATGTCCTCTGAAGTATGAGCTATGGGGGTTTCTATCCTTTACTCCTCTGTGTGGTTGCTAGGCCCAAAGCATCGTAGAATTGCTCTCTACCTTTTGGCTGACATACATAGTATTTTTTAGTGGTGAAACAACCACCTTTCTTTTAGCCAGGTTGTCTCATAATTTGGAAGGAGATATGCTTAAACGTGAACACAGGAAAAAGAATAACTGATCAAAGTGTCATGGAAAGCAGTGTGGGAAGTGAACCATTAAAAAGTTAGGTATTCTAAGATGATTCCTTGTTTGAAGGAGAGTAAAAACGTCTTATCTGAGTGCTTAAAGACACGAACACACAATGGTGCATGTGTGCAGATAATTAAAATACCACCAATTCCCTGCCTTCATGAATTGTAACTCAGAGTATATGGTGTATCTGTACATTTGTAAAGTATCAAACAGTGCTATATATCCTGCTTCACAAAATAACACAAAAATTGAAAATTAAAAAAAAATGCAATTAAACGTAAAAAAGCTCTCCTGGAGATTTTTAAGAAATAGAAGCACTGCTTTCTCAAGTGAAGTTCCTTTTAATCCAGTAGCTTTCAATCTTCCCACATCCCTGTGGGATGAAAAGATGAGCCATGTGGCATGCTTAGAAGGTTAATGAGTGTGGACTCTGGATATAGTTTCAGATTGAAAGACTTCTTACTGAAAATGTGTTATAGAAAGCGTTTAAAAAAGGGCACTAGTCTGAGCACTCTGTGATTTACAACAATATTTCTAAACAGAGAATAAAGATGATATTTTATTAGGTACTGCCTACACCTTTGAAATGCTATACTATGATTATCAGCCACAAGTAAACAGCTCCTCCAAATGCTAAACTCAGGTGTAACCAGCTGGCTTCATGAAGTCTTGCTTTACATTCAGCAATAGCTCTTGTATATGAATAATCATTGGTGTAGTTTCACATTAAGGGCTCAGCACCAGTAGCTTAATCTGCACATTGCCAAGGGGCAGGACACCTGCAATGACTTCTTCAGCCAGAATAAGTGGTCGTGCTTGTCTCGCCAAGGAAAGAGGTCTTTGCCAGGACTGTTATTTAACCGTCAAAGTGCTTTCCAAGGTCTACCTCAAGACACAAACACTCACCCATATCAGAGTCCTTTCCAATCCATTCAGTTCCTTCCTACAGTATATCAGTATTGCCTTAGGATTTGTTTGTTGGGTTTTTTTTCCAATTTTTACACACATCCATGTATTAATTCCATTTTGAATCAGTATCCATCATCTTATGCTTCAGTCTTGAACTGACATATGGAACGCTGATTTCATACCAGGAGGTTGAACTAGGACAGAGTTAGATAAATACACAATATGTATAATTCTTGCATCCTTCATAATCTCAGTGGATGTACTTTTTTTATTTCAGTACATATACAATAGTACTGACCACTTACAAAAAATCTCTGAGCAACAATCCCTTTGTGAAATTACTTTTCTTGTGAAAATTCAATATGATGTCAACTCTCAGCATGATATTTAATTATTTGTAAAATGCACTTTTTCCCTAGCCCTTCAAAAGTTCTGCATATGCCTAACTGCATCTGACACTCGCACACCTCTATAAAATTTAACAATATTTGTTTTTAATTTTAATACTTTTTTCCTGAAGGCATGTGAATAGGTGAACATCTGAGTTCTACCAGAAAAAAAGAAAAAAAAAGGCTGTCACTGACATTTTTATCTTTGTGAAAATCCTAAAGTATCCAATGTGCCTTTCAAGGACTCAGAAGTTGGAAGTCCAACCCAATGCTAACACACTTGCGATACTGACTTTTAGAATAGTTTAATAAATTTAAAAAATGATATCTAGGATTTATTTATCTGTTGGATTATTAATTTTTTTTAATATTACAGATCATTGGGAATTTTTCGGATTTTGATATCAGACATTTAAAATACAGAATTATGATCCTTGTGCTGGCTTCCATCGAGACTCCTCTACTATCTAATTTAGATTTTGTTAGACTAGCATAATATCATTAAACATTTAATTGATAAAAGCATAGATTTTTTTCTTATCAAGAGAAAATCAGTAGAGTTTCTCAAAGGATCTCTGACAGATAGAATCATAGAATCATAGAATCGTTAGTGTTGGAAAGGACCTTAAGATCATCTAGTTCCAACCCCCCTGCCATAAGCAGGGACACCTCACACTAAACCA
>JBCJKH010020084.1:1316-16156 GCA_039877255.1 Loriculus beryllinus
CATGTTGTAAGAAGCAACTAGAAGAGATGGTAAGGGTGATATTGGCTTCTGTTATGGGAACTGATTCAGAGCTTGATACACAGGTTTGTAAATAGATGCTCTGAGTTACAAGTGGCTGTCAGAACCATTTTCCATCTATACCATGTGACATACCCCAAGCTTTATCTTTGTGGTGCAAGCACTATGACATTTAGCAATACCTTCACCACTTTATCAGAGACTTTATGCAAAATGCAAATTAATTATTTCCATGCTTGTTAAAGATTCTCATACAGGCTTTAAAATTTCAAATATTTTACCTTTTGTCAAGCACTACCTAGCAGCTAAGCAACACCTTAACTCTATTTTTCATAGAATGGTTCTTATTATTTTATGATTTGTGGCTTATAGTGACTAAGTATTTCTACAGCTTACCTTGTATATTATGTATTGTGGCTTTCATTTGGAGCTGAAGCTTACAAAATAAGTGAAGGAACTCTCCACCCTCAATGCTCTCAATTTTCTTGCTCAGTTCCGTAGCATTAATATGAAAATCCTGTCTGAATAACATGAGTAGTTTTTGTATGTAACATTGGAGAAGGAAGTTATCAAGATGAGTATTTCTGATATAAGTCTTGATAGAGACAATATATCCTGCGTATAAACACAAGTAGATACATGTATATGTGCATATGCATGCACAGATTTTGAGGTAACCAAGCTAAACCTAAGGAAATTCAACCATGTATCTGGTTTTTTTACCCAAATTTGAAGTAGACAGAGTACATGTAATTACAGTCCTGAAAATAATGAAGGTGTCCTGAATAGCTGTAGACTACATTACAGATGCTTACATTCAAGGTAGTCAATCATGTCTGTCTTTGCATTCACCAGAGAAAAATAAACATTTTCTGGGAGTAATTGATCTGGACCATTTCAGATGTGTTTTACAATGGCGATGAATTGCTCTTCGCAAGAGCTTGTTTTTCTTGATTGATTACATAGGGCCTGGAAAACTAGGTCAGACTTAGATGTCTACTTTGTAGATATCTAAAATTGAGAAATTAATTCCATACTCTGTGTTAAAATCATTTCCTACTGATTTTGATGATTCCAGATGTTTAAAATTTCACCATATCAAGTTTTTAGTCAGGCTTACAAAAGCAAATCATCCATATTAGGGGAACTCACCTTTTAAAATGAAGTGTTTTGTGTTATTTCTTCCTTTATCCTTATCCCTGCCAAACTAATTTCCTTTAAAGCAGTGAACAAATCCGAAAAGCAGTGAACAAATATAACCCATTTTGTAATTTTGAAAATTGTTTTATAGTATTTTAAAAGATTATTATGATTTGAGGAAGTTTTGAAAATTTCGGTTTCTCACATCACTAGAATCATGCTGGTTTAACCTTTCATATGGTTTTATTTTTCATTACCAACTGATACGGAAAGAACTGGAAGGCAGTTCACAGTCTCTGACAGCAAGTTCACACAAAGCTTTATATTCCTTCATTGTTGGAATAAAGAATATTGGAAAGATGATTTCTTGGAGTCCTCTACAAAAAACAGGCTACTTTCCTGACACTTAGCTAAACTTTTCCTTGATAAATAGTTCAGTAATTAAAATTCAATGGTAGAAGATAGATTGGTTTATGAAAATACATATTTATTTTAAGAATGGGAGCAGTTCTCAGATGATTCAAACTGTGATCAGGCTATAATAATTCAGGCTCCACAACTCTTCAGAAAAATTAAGTATCACAACGTCACTACTTATATGTGATTCCTATTATAAGCTTCTTTTATGTTACCCTGAGGACTAGAAAAGCTTTTTTCAAATGAATTCTAACATCTTCACATATTATATTCACAACAATAACTCACGTCGAAGAAAGAAACTACCAAAGATTATCATAACCCCATAAAAAAGAGAAAAAGGTGAGACCTTGCAATCCTGTGCCACTGTCCAAGAAACTATAAAGGGCTTGCAGACCACTGTGTCTTATCAAGCAAAGATGCTAAATATAACCCTAGCTTTGACACTGGTGTTCAAAAGGTTGGCCTTCATAGCCCCCAGTTATTTCATTTAGAGTTCATAACCAGAGAAGGCCTTCAAGGCTAATCCCACAGAATTTTAACACCTAAAAGCAAAAGTCTATGCTCCTTTAGGGAACTTTGCCCCTTCATGAAACAATGGATAAAAAAAGGGCATTTCCAAAATATGACTCACCTACTGGTGAGTAACTCTCTGAGAGAGCCTTTTCCTCCCTATGTACCACCCAGAAAACCAATGAAATATTTGTGAATCTCAGTGTTACTGATTTTCATGCAAAATGGATCAGACTTATTAGATGTATAATGGGTTTTTTGTTGTAATCTTTCACCAATTTTTTTAGTTACTCATTTCCTGGTAATCATGATAATTTATTGCAAGTGAATTGCTAAGACTTCATTTTTCATTCAGAACTACTACTAACTTTCCACTAAGAAGACACTAGTATTATCTTGCTTTATTTACAGGGGCAAGCCCAATAACATCTATTACAAAAATTCTATGCATAACAGTAATCAGGTATATAAGTTATTTGACAAATTGCTGTCAAAATTTAATTACCAAGAAGAATAGAGCTCCATGCAAAAAAGTTACACTATTAACAACAAGGGACAATCATAAAATCTAGCTCTACCAGATGTGTACTATAAGGTATATAAAATCTAGACTGAACTTTAAACTACTTTTCAATCTTGTTAACTGAAATGTCTAAATTATGAACTGGTTGGCTATTAAACAAAACATCCATGGTTGAAGACATCTTCTCTAACAAAAGAATGATTGTAGCTTAGTTTAAATTATTTTGGAACCATCCCAGATTGAAGAGAGAAGTTCACAACTCTCAGGATAGCATGACCGAGAAAAGGCAGGCATTCTTTTAACAACTGTGTTGGAACATGATCAAGCAAATCCTGCACTATCTCAAAAATGCCTGACAAGAATACCTGAGAAAATCCTTCTAGAGTATCCAATTATAAAAAATGAAAGATCCATTCCCTTAACCGATCAACAACTGTATTTTCACAATGCAGCTGTATCAAAAAACACACAAAATTATTACAAGATGTCGTTAAACAGAATAAAAATGTCCTTGAACAGTCTCTCACTTAAGAAACTTATCAGTAGAACACAAAAGAATATCATGATAATTCCTTGGCTCAGAGATAATTTTCTTCCTCTAATGTAGGACCTTGCCAAGGTCTTCCAACATTTTAGCATTCCTAGTATCTGTTCCAGGCAAGATCTGTAGTCTGGTTTTCTTTACATTCAAGGGCATAACATCAACTGCCATGTAAAAAGTATCATACCAAACACAATAAAAAAGAAGCGTAGTCTGAAGGGCCTTGTTCCATCTAGTCTAGGATGTTCTTTATAACAACATGAAATGTATGAACCCCAAGATGGGTACAGTAAGTTTGTTACAAGAAAATTTAAAGAGTAAAGAGTTTATCTACAGCACACAGTAAGTGAATGTTCCTACCCTATTATGAACAGTTTGCAACTGTCAAAAAAGATGACTAATTCAAACTAGATATATATTAATGTGGATGGCTAACTTCATGTGAAGTAAATAATTTCCATTTATTTTAGAAAATAAATGAATTAGCAGTCACCCAGAGATCCAATGAGACTTACGGAAGCTCTTTGCTTCGACTCCCTTCTGTCAGACCTCACTGCTCTTTTCTGCTTACTAAAGGATCCTGTTCACTTCCTCCTCCTCCTTGACCTTTTCCTCATGTCAAGATCTGCTCTAACCACAAGAAAGTGAGGGCTTTCAGCACAGCCTGATCTACCTCAAGCTAAAAGAGCTGCTAGTGAAACCAAAGCTCTGAGCTATGATTCTGCCATCCTCCCATCTTTCAATTCACCTCCACTGCATTCTCCTTTAAAGGGAGAGGCAGAGATTTTGGAGGAGATGGGCCCACACCATCCCACAGCAAGAAGATGTGATGCTCACAGAGGCATTTATCTACTATTCATACTGTCTGTCATAGTGCAGACAGAAAAAACATTGGGGCCTCCATCTTCTATGTTCCATGGGGATACCAAACCTCATTTGCTCCCTGACACTCACTGCCTTGAAGCACCTGTGCAGCTCCCAGTCCAGAAATATAGTTGTCATGTGCAGAGGAGGTTGGGCAGGCTGTGCTGCCTCTGGAAGCCTGAAGTGTAAGACCAGTCCCAGGTCCCTTTCCTCAGGAACCTGGAGGGCCATCACAATTCTCTCCACAGAAGCTGTCAACAGAGCTTCTGCTTGATGTGCCCATACAAAGAAGTGAGCAGGAGCCATTGCTCCTCCCCAGGTGTGGTAATTGCCAGGTGCCCATCAAGCCATTCTCTCACCTCCCCACCTCAACAGCACTGGGGAGAAATGAAATTAATTAAAAAGAACCTGGGTGGAAATAAGGACATGGATATCACGCAGCAATTACTGTCAGAAGCAAAACAGATTTGACTTTGGGAAAGAGTGATTTAACTTTTTGCCAGTGTAATAAGAGAGTAGGATAGTGAAAAATAAAGCCAAGCCCACCTTCTCTGCACTCCCATTGCCTGTAGTAGATGCTAGGGCTCTCAGATACCCAATCTGGTTGCCTCCATGGGGCGCTCTCTCTCTGTGGCAGTGCTCACTCTCGCTGGCCAGAAAGAGAAGGGCTGCGCATATCCCTTTGTGTCTTCTTGCTCCTTCCCAGTGGTGCCTGGCAGGATCCCTCGCTGGCCATGCTACTGCATTGCTTTCCTTCTACATTTTCTTTTGTATCGGAGTATCTCCTTATCCTCCCAAGGCAATTCCTGTGCTGCTCTCAGGAGCGCTGCTGGCCCAAGAGTGGACTCAGTTCTGGCAATATTTGTGATACTGGGACAATGACAGCGGGGGAAGGTGGCCCTCCTCGAGCTGAGCTGAAGAGAGGGAGGTGACAATCACTCGAGCACCAGACAACTGCAGCACAGCTGGACCAAGCTCAGCACAGCTCAACTCTGTCCAGCCTACCCTGTCCTGAGACTTGTCCCTTTGCAAGGCCATACAAAGCCTCTGGCCTCTCTCTAGGCAGGACTAAACCCCAGTTCCTGGCCAGGGCTGCCTCTCTGAGACCCCATGAGCATCAGTCTGTCCCCATCTCCAAGGTGCTCTTCACTGTCTGTTTGGGGCTGCCCCACCAGTACCATGCTTTCCCTGATCTCTGGCTGTGGTTTTGTCCCTACCCCTCCTGCCTCCCTGGCTCTGCCAGCCACCACTGCTGTCATTTCCTTGCTTGGAGATCCTGCCCACCTCCTCTTCCTCTTCTGCAGACCTGCACTGTTCCCAGCCCAGAAACATATCCGTGGTGTGCAAGAGACCTCTAGTAAAGATATGCAGCCCATGCTGCCTCTGGAATCCTGAGATGGAAGGCCCGCACCAGGTTGAAATAAAATTTGCAAGATAGATATATTTCAATTCTCTTTTGTTAACTTACAGTATAACTTTTTAAATTTTCTTGTGCCATGAAATGAATATTCAGAATTTTGCACTTTTCTTCAGTTTGACAGTTACTTTATTTGCATGGCATTTCTTTCTTTCTGAATGGCGAACAAAGTAGCAACACTGAAAATTCTAGCATCTCAACTGCCTTTTCTATATGCCCTCAGGAGGAGGAAGAATTCTAGCATTCATTAGAAAAAAACCCCAGCAGTTCTAAACAAACCCTTTGTTAATACAAATGTCTGCCTCACGGTCTCAGACAGACAAATCAAACTATGCACTGAGAGTTGTTTACAGTCTGAAAAGTCACAGACAGGTACATGAAGTGATACCACATTTCTTTTTTAATGTTCAGATGGGAATTCAAAGGATTACTCTACAAATTATATACTCTGATTTCTTGAAATTGACAGATGAGTAGAAGTAATGTACTTATTGCTGAGCTTTTATGCTTTTACTGCTTGTAAACTGATATGAAAGACTCAAACAGTAGGAGAGGACCATCTTTACTTAATTTATACATTTTATTCAACCAAAGGGAACATTTTCTCCCTTTTCTGGGAGTAGAAAGCACAGTGACTTTTGCAATAACTTTGCACGCGTTCATAGTGGCTCATAATGGTGGGTGGTTTCTCATCTTTATGCCATCTTTCAATCATAAATTTTCTATGAATCACAGAATGTTTTCACTTGAAAGTTTCACAGGATTGACATCTGTTGTGTGGAGTGATACAGCTGAAGAAGACCTAATGCAGACAGTTTAATGTTAAAGTCTGGAGATTGCAGAGAAAGTCTTTATACACACTCTAAAGCATCAATGTATCTTCCACAGCTTATTCCAAATCTTTCTATCCTATCTATCCCAGTTCACATCACCCGTGCAACCTTTCCTTTTGCTTTTTGTGTTCTTTGTAAAAGTCAAGTAAAAATATCTGATAAAAGAAAGGAATGACTCATAGCTTTATATAACCGAGACCAAAACCACTTTGCAGAAAAATGCTTCATTGTTGCATATATACTATCTAAATGCATTAACTTAGTTTTATTTATGAGATAATAGACCCTTGTTAGGTATAAGGTTCATTGTGAGAGAAAAAAGATGGTAAGGTTCTTTTATTTTACAGAATAAGAAAACCAAGGAGCAGAAATCATAAATTATTTATTTAAGGTAACATTGGAGTCCTGCAGCAGATGCAGGAATTGAATTTGCTATCTAGGAATCCTACCAGCAGTACATGTCTTGTGTCTTGTCTTTAAAATCAGCCCATCATCACACTGTAGGTTTTCTGTTGAATCCTAATGTGATAGTTTTGCCCATTGTTAGACTGTGGTTTGGAGGATTTCCAGGTTCTGATGCACCGCATACATGTTTCTCTGTGTGGTTTGTTTTGTTTTGTTTTTTTTCTTTGGTTTGGTTGGGTCTTTTTTTTTAATAAGAGATTCAAGAAAAAATAAATGCAGAGTGACAGTGAAAGAAGTAATTTTTCACATCACATTTTCCAATTATGTGCAGTCCCTTTTACATGCCATGTTGTTTGCATGGCAGATAGTCAGCATTGTTCTCAGCATTTATGGAGCTAGAAAACTTGTGTTTGGAGCATGCAACCTGTATTTTTTGCGGTCTGCCATTAAAAATGGTAGAAAGTTTGGAAAAATCACCAAAAGTTTACTCTGTCAGGCACATAACTATAGTCTGCACATGTAGTATACAAAAGATTTAATGATTTATATCATTCTATACATTTTTCAACTGGAAATTTCTAAATGCTGGGTTTTTTTTTTTTTTTCCCACAGGATGATGCGAGGCCTTACTGAATTTGCAAGGTGTGTATGAAGTTGGTGGAAGACAACATTCACATTAGACTCACTATGGAATATGGAGTTCAGATGCCGCTAAAACTTGCACAATAGGTTATCACCAAGAGCAAGAGAGCAGCTTTTCCCTGGATCTAGCTGCTTCTCATTACCTGTAACCCAGGAATTTGACTCATATGGTGACCAGTCTCACTCTATAGGCTAGTGATTTTTGCTGAGGGCAAATCCCCCTGAAACTTGGAGAAGTCTGGATCCATGGAAAGCAAATTTAATGCATCTGGAAGTTACTAGTAGGCAGCAGAGACAACATTAAAAGAAAAAAATATATGATTGGAAGAGCATGACTGAAAGCTGGGAAATGGATGAAGAAGACTGGAAGAATGAGAAGAAAAGTGAAGAGTTGTGCACAGAAACTAGTAGGGAAACCAAACCAAAAATCTTTCCTCATATTAAAGGTTTGGGGCTCAACAGAAGAAAAAGAAGGGGATCTCTTGATTGTGCTTTAGTATGGTGGGTATAAAGCCCACCTGAGTCAAAAGGACTGAAATCAACTGGATTAAAATTCTTGCTTTTTGTTTGACAAATAAGCTACCTTTCCCCACAGTTTGTCTGTCAGGCTGCCTTGGCCCACCTGAAGCAATCCAGCGACACTCCCAGTGAGTCCATCTGCCTTTGGATCCAGTCCCACAGGGGAACCATTTCACCAACCTCTGAAACCCAACCCTTTGTGCATGAAATACAGCTATTGTTTAACAGTTCAGAGAAGCAAGCTGAGGGCAGGAAACGAAGAATAATGTCTCCACTTGAAACAGCTAATTATACTTGTGTTGATCTAGTGTTAAACTTTCCTGTTATCATTGGCTATACAGTCTTCTGTGTCTTGCCTGTGCTGAGGTTTTCTAGTGGCTTCATCTTGGGCTGCAGCCTGTGTTATGCAGAAATGTGGGAGAATTCAATACCAGCTGCACCCTGCATTTTTTTAAGCACTGCTTGGCAGCATAGCTGTACATTTAACATCAGATTGCCTCTGGTTAGGGTAGCAGACCACACATCTGAGAACATAAGGAAGTTTTAATGTCATCTTTGATAAGTATTATCATCTAGTAATAAGATCCTTCCGACCAGGGGAGGACTGGAGTGAATAATTTCAGTAGCAAATCCTCTGGTTTTCTAATGTAACTTCAGAAGCCCACCACCTAATTTTTTTTTTTTTTTTTCCTTCAGAAGCCCAGCACCCAGATTTTTTTTTCATTGCAATCACTTCCTGAAATTAAATCTGAAGAGGATGTCTTTGTTGTAGAATTAGTTCAGGTAATCAGCACCAATATCTCTGGGGCTAGATCAGCTTAGCCAGCAATAACAAAAAATTGTAGCTAAGTTACTGAGCCTTTCTCTTGGCTGCCTTCATTTGCAGGCAAAATCCAGAGGGTCTTTGTCCTCAAGTCACCTAAGGCACACATGATTTCACAACAAATTGAGGCACTTGACTCTTCTTGGGTGTCTTCTCAACACTATCTACTTCTACCCAGATTTGCCCTCACTGTAAAATGAGGATGAGATCCAGAGGTTTCCTGATCAGGTGAAATAAGAACACGAATTTTAGTTCCTTCACCACAAAAACAGCTGGACCTGAACACACCACCAGAATTCAGTACAGTGATTATGTGTTAAAAGCAGAAGTGAGATGTAAGATGCAAGTGTCCCCTATAATGAAGGCATACAAGACACACATATGTAGCTTCACGGTTCCAGCTATGAATAGCCATGTATTTCAGTGTACCCTCAGGTGTAGACTGCTATGGAAACTCAGAAAAGCTCCCATAAAGAGCAGCGTTCAGGTATCAGGTTTCCAGGAGTTCTCCAAAAATTATGTTTGGGTGGGAAACAAAACTATTCCTTCAGGTTGCAATTTGAAACCCTCATAATCTGGGGAGACAAGAATGCTTTGTATTGTTTTGGTTTTTTGAAGATGAATTTTCATGACAAACTTGTAGTATATTGTTCATATACTACCTTTGTTTGAGAAAAGGAACATTTTTGAATGACAGAAAGTAAATTCCTCTTCCCAGACTTTTAAGAGTAACAGTAAAAGCATACATCTGTTCCCAAGTTTTAGAAGAAACTTAGTGCCTTTTTATTCCATTCTGCAACACAGAAAGAAAATTATGTGCATCTTTGCAGAATCCAGGTTTATGTATAACTCTCTTCTCAGTATTGCTACTTATATCAAGGTCTGACTGGCATTTTGATGGTTTCTGGTTCTGTACAGCACCTGGCATTTTTTACTATTTCTATATTAGAATTATAAAAAAGGGCCAGGTCATGATGTTAAATTACTAGCACACTTCTTGGCACTGATTTGATCCAAAATAATACTCTTCCAGACAATGCCTGGACACAGTTTTCAGGTCTTAGCTAACCCAGGAAACAACAGCCTGTTTGGAGGCAACCACACAGTTTTGAAAAGCAAAAGAGTTCAGCTGTCTGCTCATGAGCATCCTCATGTCCTAGGTCACAGAGCCAGAGAGGAGACCTGATCCATTTTATTTACTGGTGAAAATGTAGCCCCAGAGCTCTATGTTGTGGCTACACAGAAATGGTGTTAATAATAACAGAATGGTTCCTCAATTCAGTTGTTATGTGAGTAACAGCTATTCCACTTTTCAGTTTTTACAGCAGCCCCAGCAATCGCTGTCCTTCACATGTGGATGTAATTTTTTAAAGTTTGATTTGTCTTCTGTAGATAGGCACACAGACAATTTGGATAGCTCCTATCTTTGCTGAAGATGTAAGTAGCTAGTAAATGAAACAAAAACAGAGAGAATTTTATTCAGTGTGACTGCATGACAGATGAGTAGCACAAGTGTATCTTTTAACCAATGGGAAGAAATAGAGACTAACCAAAGGTTACCACTTACAGGCATAAATTTATCCTCTCTGATGAAATGCAACCAGATCCTACCAGTTTCAACTCTGAAGTTTTCTGGAACCTGTAATGTTACAGGTCTGAACACATATCTGCCTCTAGTTCGCATGTCTCTTGATTTTCTGCATTTTTTTAAATACAAAAATAAGAGAAAGAAACTAAACTATGACATGGTAGGAATTTCAAAATTCTTTTAGAAAACTACAAACTTGTGCTCCTTAGCAGAGTTAACAACTCTTTAAAAATATAGAGCGCAATACTTAATACTTGAAGAAGAAAATCCATTTTGCCCATATTTCCTCCTAAAAAGCCTGTATGCAGTTAAACAATAATCATAACACCTATCCTTTGGGAGAGGTCTGCATTTCTTCCACTTGTGGAAAAGAATTGCTTTGTAAAACATCCCAATTTACAATCATCCTTTCTGAGTACAATGTGAAAAAACAACCATATATGGGATTGGACAATGGTTAAAACTGTCTGCTGTGTTACTAAGATCTTCTACTGAGATCTTTCTATTTTAATATTAATATTAAAGAGAAAGAACTAGCAAGCTTCTCTGGTAAGGGTAGGAAATGCTGGTTTTTTGAGTAAAAATGTAATTCCCTTCAGTAAATGCACAAAGTTAATAAGCCTTGCTACACAGAAGCACAGTCTTCTCCCAGAAGATGCTTCATGAAATCAGTGAGACTACAAGATGGACAACACTTCTGTTCCCAGAAAGTATCAAGATCTGATCACAAGACTGCAGAATTTTCTTGCATAGCTATATGAAGAAATGTGAACCTTGCCTTATTACAACTATCCCAATAGTATGTCAGTAGTATAAAATTTTTGTGTGGTCATTTCATCTCATTCACAGGAGAAAATATTGTTTCATTGTAACAATGCATAATGAAGCTTTCCTGATATTGTAGGCTGGAATGAGATTCAGATAAATTAATTCAATAGCCTGCAAGTATGGTCCTAGTCCCAGGCAGAGTTCTAGTCCTTGGAGAGAGTACCTCTAGAAGGCAACTCCTGAGCCAGGTGTTCTAAAAAAGTGGCACAAATCACTCAGACTGTCTCCACTGACAACAAAGGCAGTTGAAGCAACTGGTTTTGTCTGAACTCTATAACTTTCAGACTTATATAAGAATGTAGCGGTGTGTATTTAGCCCAACCAAATGTCCAGATAACTTACTTTCCTCTTTTCAACAGTAGACCGTGAGTGAATTCATACTGAGTATACAAAAGTGAGTGAATTCATACTGAGTATACAAAAGTGAGTGAGTTCATACTGAGTATAAAAACAGGTCAAACATCTGCAAACGTATCCCTTTATTTCCTTTTAGTTTCCACTGTTGTGATGCTTTGTTAGCACACAGCCATTCCTTCACCTGCAGGGAGCACTGGGCTTCAGAGACATTTTCAGAAATTGTTCAAAGTTGTTTTTCAGGGACCAATCCAACTTTGAGGAGTCAAGCTGGAGAAGGTTAGATGGAAACACCACCACCTTTCTTGAGGAAGGGATGGTTAGATGCAGAACTGGTTGCTTTTGTTATTTCCTGAGTCATTCAAGCCATATTAATTTGCCTGTTAGAAGAGCCTGCTTCCATCCTACATGGTCAGCATCGTTCAGTTCTGTGCCACAGGAATGCTTGTGGATTCACTACAGAGTTTTTTTAATTTTCAAGCTCTGGAAAAAAAAAAAAAAAAAAAAAAAAACCAACTAAATTCATAAAAGCTGATGATCAAAGAGTGTTAAAGCTCCAAAGTCAAACATCTGAAATGAAGCATTCCCCCTCCCCCACATGAAATGGAGCCTCCGCACTAAGGCCTGACTGATGGAAAGGATATAAACCGAGGCAGAGCTACCTCTGTGAAGGGAATGGTAATATGACGTTCCCCAACCTTCAGAGAAATTGAACCTTTCATCCTTACATACTTTTAAAACAGTTCATTGTGCTTATGTATGTATCTGTGCAATATGAGTTTTCTTATACATACTGTCAATCTATTGTCCATGTCCTCAACAATAAGCCTCCTGATAGAGATCAAACCTGGAGAAAGTTGAATGCATGGTAAAAGACAAAGCTATAACAAAAGTTGTTTGACAGCTTTAACTGCAGTGGGACTGACTTAACGACTGCTGCATCTGGAAGGCAGTGCAAAGTTCTCATGATCTCCATGAGGCTGTCATTTGCTCCGTGGTCATCAAACTCCTGATTCCCGGTGAAAAGTCATTCACTGCAAAGGATAAAGCTTTTAAGATTCTGGTAAAATATTCAACTGTTATTCCTGAAAGGCAGGGGCATTTTGGTTAGATTTCCAATGGAAAACTTATCTTTTCCAATAGCCAATATGGTGTAATGTACTTCATCTTGAAAAAAAAAAGTTTACTTCATCTTGAAATTCATCACTGTGGAAACCACAACAAGTGTAAGTCATGAACATTATCCAAACATGGTGGCTTTTCTAATTAGCCAACAGTCTGGTTACAGGGCACTGGTCTCTCCTGCCTGTGTCTAGTTAGTGCTGCTTCCAGAGGAACTAGACAGATGACTGACTGCTCAGTCACTTCAATACCTGTTTTTTCCTCACAGAGTAGATCTGGAGAATAATACCCTGCAGATAAAAAAATACTTTCTGAAGTGCCCTCAATGGACCCACATCACTTACATCCTCACAGACACCCTAGCAGTAGAGAATTGTTTCTCGGGGGTCCTTTTTTCCCAGCACAAGATAACACAAAGAATTGTTTTTATCCCTAAATCTCTCTGCTGTTATAGTTAATCTATAAGCCATATGTGCAAAAGATGCTTTCTAAAACAGTACCTGTACTCAAGTGAATTTTCAAGGACAGCCTGTCAGCCATACATTGAAATTTAGTGAACCCAAAGATTACATGCAAGTGTTTTTCTGAACACCAAGAGGGTCAAGCTGAGATCCTTTTAGAAATTTGTTTCAAGTATTTACTAGTTCAAATGGACTTTTAGTTTAATATTTTCATCAGTATAGAAAGATTTATATCTTTGGTCCCTGGCCATTACAACAGCCCTTCCAATTCATGATGGAGATATTTAAAAGAACATCAATTTACCCTGAAAGCCTATGATCCGAGATTATATTATATTCTCTATACCTTTACAGAATTTTGTGGGTCTATATGTTTATCAAGGACATTTTTATTAGACATCTAGGATTTTAGGGATCCGTGATACGCATGATATAAGGACTTTTGCTAAGGTTATGCAAGTTGCTTTTGGAATAGGATCAAAACATAGCCCAAAGCTCCCTACCTCCTTACTTACAGAGCTCCTGTTATTGTATTTAGGTTTGGATAAACTTTTCTCTGGAAGGTGATTGCTCACAGCAGTTAATTTTAAACTTGCAGGCTTAGATCTGGCTCTATGTGTGTGAACAGGCTGTCATCATGCATTCCAGGTTACTCTCAGAAATGAATGTGTCTTTCCTCAGCAGTTCCCCGTGCTGGGGTGTCAGACATTCTTTCTGCTCTGCATTAATCCAATTACTAAACACCTGCAGACATGCAATAACAGTTTTTGTGCCAAGTCCCTTAGAAATGGTTTTATAGGAGAATGTAATCTGCTGTCCTGCTATCAGGAGTCGCATTACACACCTGCCAAGTCCTGAGCTGAAAAATAACAATCAACATTCTAATTCATTGCAAGAATGTTTGGGGGCACATTAAAGAGACAAAATGGCATTCTTCTTAATTTTACTGCCATGGAGTCCATTAAGCATTTTGAACTTGTAGTTAATTTTATTAAAAGTCAATTTCAGTACTAAAATATTTACAGTACAGCATGATAAAAACGGGCTTCTCATGGTAACTTAGCCAAGTTCCAAAAGACCCATTAAAGAGAGAACTGCTTCAAGCAGTGACATTCCAATTCTGTTCTTAGGGATTTATCTGATAATCACCAAAATGCACTTCAAAGTGGAATTTTAAACTATGAAAGAATTTGTTTTTCTTGTGCTCTTTTTATACTTTCCCCCAAACATATGTTCTTTTCTCTTCTGCTTTTAAAGTGGTTGTGCTCCATAGAGCTGAGCAGAACTTGTTTCCAGAAAGGTTTTTCAAGACACAAGTATTAGTTAGGTGCCAAAAAATAATACAACAGAATGAAAGAGAGATTTAGGAGTATGAGTCACCTGCTGAGTGCACCAGAAGTTTTTGTACAGCCTTCAGTAGGTCATTTCATCCTTTTGTGGCACAGCTTTATTTGCAAAATACACATCAATGAATCATAGGAATGTCAGTGTGACTAGGAAAAAAAATAAGATGTTTCTAGAAAGCATCTTTGTGAGTCCTAAGTTTGCTACATAAAAGAGAAAGTGTAGTCCTTCACTAGGCTAAACAGCTCATCTTTTTATTTGTATGACTATTTATGGACCCAAATGTTATCTTATTCCATCATATTGTGTGCAGTTCCGGTGTTCTCAACATAAAAAGGACATGGAACTGTTGGAACAAGTCCAGAGGAGGATCAGGGGACTGAAGCACATCCTGTATGAAGATAGGCTGAAAAAGTTGGGACTGTTTAGCCTGGAGAAGAGAAGGCTGTGTGGAGACCTCATAGCAGCCTTCCAGTATCTGAAGGGGG
>JBCJKH010020085.1:0-10791 GCA_039877255.1 Loriculus beryllinus
CTAACTGGGGAGGAGTTACCCGGAAGGCCCAGATAGATCACTGCTCAGGTCAGGCTTGATATCAGTCGGTAGGTGGTGAGCAATTGTATTCTCTCCCCTTGTTATTTCCCTTATCATTATCATTATTGGTGGTAGCAGTAGTGATTTGTGTTATATCTTAGTTACTAAACTGTTCTTAACCTGTGGGAGTTACATTCCTTTGATTCTCCTCCCCATCCCTCTGGGAGTGGGGGGAGGAATTCTGCTTGTTTCTGGATGGCCAGCTGGGTTTAAATCACAACATCCAGCTTTCTTGTGCTTCTTTGATTGTACAGGTATTTTAAGCAGGATCTGGAAGAATGCCAGGTAGCATAACCGTAGCACAAGGTGATGTTAAAGTACCTTCAGTTTTAACTCAGATAGATGTTAAAACTTGCATTTTGCAACAAAAAAAAGTGAAGGGGAGGAACTGCATAGATCTCAAGGGATAGGAAGTCAGGAATGAAGATAATCGTAACTCATCTGGTCTGAAGTCTGCTTTAAAAGGTCTTTGGAAATAGGGCCAGAAAGGAGTGGTCCACTGGAGTGATTAATTGTTTTGGTAGATTGCCCTACAAAGAGTTTTAGCTGGAAAGTCTAGCAAGGGCTCTGAAGTAAATGTAGCCCTCTCAGATGAAAATATCAGAGAAGAAACAAAAGTTAAGAGAACATAAACTAATAATAGATATTTCATTAAAAAGGATTTTGAAAGTTTGTTTGAAGCTATGCAAAAACTAGTTGTCAGTACCATTGCATGTAAACTGATACTTCTGTGTAGTACATAACAGTTTAAAGAATTCTATCTTGTGAAGTACTGAGATTAAAAGGCCCAAGCAAAAATGTGCCATGATGGACATACCCTGTTACAGCAATAAAATGAAGTCTTTGGATATAAAATTAGCATCTCGAATTGTCAATATCTTGGCCTAGTGAGCTGAAATCACTTGAGTAACTAGGCTGATGTCAGAGGCCCACAGTTTGACCTTCGGCATATTGCTATGTAGTTCATAGGGTTATAACTTTTTCCAGATAAAGCACAATTAAACAGTTACAATGAAAATATCAACAACAACAACAAATCTGCATAACTTGCAGAAACAAGAGACCTAAATTTATACAGAAATATTTGCCCAGCACCTCCTACACCCCAGTCAATGAGCAGCAGCTCAAAACAGTCCAATGACTAGCAAAAATAAAATAATCTAACAGATGCTATCCACCTCAAAACACTCATCCATATCAGCCTGAAGAACAGTTGGCATAACTCTGGCTTCTGGAATGCCTACCCATGGAGGACCTACAGGGACCCTGGGACCAAACTCTCAAGGCTGGAGCTGACATACTTCCTCCCAGCTACTGATAAGTCCTGCTTCTACCAGTGAGAAAAGGGGAGATAATCACTCACAACTTTGCAGTCTTCCTCAACTCCTTTGTCACGGAAAATACCCATTCTCTATCATATGGCTTCAACTGGCTATGCTACTTGCATGGCTATGGTACTGCATAGCAATTAATGTGTGCATATTATCTGCCCTGAACTAAACAAGGAAATCCAGACTGAAGCACAGAAACTATTCAACTTCATTGCTTTTAATTTATGTGACCATCTTCAGATCCTATGTTTAGTTTTGATCTCCATGACTGAGGAAAGATGTAAATAAAGTGGGAAGCATTCATAAAGGAGTCACAAATACGATAAGAGGCACAGATTTCCCTTTAAATTAGGGAGTTCAATGCATATAGCTTATTAGAGTGAAGATTAAGGGATGACTGAGTTTATAAATACCTTCAGAATGACCAGAAATGTTGATTAAGGGCACCTGAGTTGGAGATATAACTTGCAAGCAAGGAGCCAGGTGCCAGGTGTAAGTATGCAGTTCTGTAGCAACTTAAACCCATATAATTTCGGGTCACTAACTTTCTGTGCTCTCTTATACCCCAAAAGGCACTCTCCTGCTTCATGCCCCCTTTTGCACCAAGTAGCACATAGCCAGATATAATTAAACCACTACAAAGATCTGAGCAAGCTGAAAATCACAGCCTTTGAAGTTCCTACTCTTTCAGTTACTGGAACATTCTCTGCAAAATCCATTTTCAAGTCACACATTTCTAAGGGCTTGTCCCAAAATTTAACTCATTAGAGATCTTTGTGAAGAGAGACTCAGTTACTCAAAGACGAATCATTTGAAATCTAATTTTTCTTTACTTCCAAAATAAGTTGAATTTGTTTTTGTTGAAATGAGAATAATTATTTGAGACCACATATGTTACCACAATTAAAAAAAAAAATAGGATAAAAATAGTTTCTGAGAAATATTATTTAAAAATCAGATTATGTACTAATAAGTCAGTTTTCTTCTTTCCCATACTATACTTCAATAACAGTAACAAAGTTAATTTCCGTTAGCAGCCTACAGTCTTTTTAGGAAAGATTGATCTTGTTCTACTTTTTCTGTGACATGCTTTTTCTTTTCTTGAAGGGGCAAAAAGAGACTGAGAGCTTTGAAATGTATAAGATGGAGTGTTAGCAGAAAATTAATAATTTTTAATTAACTTTGGGTTTACAAATGCTAAGAAAGAGTGAAAATTATATTAATTCATTTTTTCCTCTCTCTTGGCCTTAAGCTACTTACTATGGAAAGATTACTCCTGTAATTTATCAGATTTACAGAAGAAAGATTAGACACATTTTCTGTAGTTATTTTTACTTTTATAAGTAGATTTTAACTACAAAGCTTAATAAACACATTCATACCTCCATTTTACCATAAACACACCCATAAAAAGAAACAAAATGTGTTAAATACAGAAAATACTTTTAAAAATAATTCTTTCCAGAGCAAGTGGTTCTCATTTTACAACTGGTAAAAGTTAATATTCCCCTGTTACTTACTTATAAAAATTAAAATTGTACGATTGCTACTATTGGTGCATAGTTTAAGTGACTACTAATGCAGAGATAGCATGAGCAGACAACCACATGCCCAAAGTCTGGAAATTTTTTAAAGGAACAGAATTTAATCCTGATAAATATATTCATAAGACACAAAAACACTAAACCTGAATATATAATTCTCATAATAATTCCCATCATAAAAGAATATAATATTTGAGGATATCTACTTATACACAGGCCTGAGTTTTTATCCAAGAAGACTGCCTTACACTCTCCAATTTTATTTTTTTTTTCTCATCACTAGATTTAGGCTTGACACCATTGAGCACATCACAGTGAAACTATGAAGAAGCAAGCAAAACGCTTATAAATGTCAAAATTACATGAAGCAGAAGAAATCATAGAGCAAATGTTATAACTTCTGTTAAGAAAGACGGATCCAACATCTTACTTTCCTTACAACTGATTTTATATTTCAATAGTATTGAATAACTGAAGAATTTCCAATATATAGTTATAATGGTAACATACCACACCTCAAAGATTAATTTGAAATGATGAGTGGTAGCTATAGAAACCAATACGGGACACACTACATTTTCCTCATACTTACATTCTGCATTTGCAAGAAAAGACACAGGGATGAAGTAGCTAAGATAGAAGGTCTGGGTGGTGAAATATCAGAAAATATCAGAAAAAGAATGTTTACACAGTAATCTGGTGTCAGTTTAGCTCTTTCCTATTTAGACAATGGTATTCAAGGTGAGTCTTAAGAAATATTTATCTGAAAGACTGACAACCTAATCCAAAACAAAACAAAGAGAAAGGGAAAAAAATAATAAAGATTGGGAGGTGAACTACAATGCAATAAAATTAGAAAGCCACAGGAGGATTTAGTCCTGGCCATACTATGAAAATAATATTAATTATTAACATTCCTTGGAGAAAAACATGGAGTCAGGGTGTCTCAGTTGCCAAGCTCACTTAATCTCATTTCCTCTTTGATTCATGGATCCTTTTTTGTTTGAGTTTTGGTTTTTTTTTCAGAGTAAAACATCTTCAACATTAACCGAAACATCTTCAGTCTTGTATAAACTAGAATACTTCAGGTATCCATTAGACTTTTCAGAATATCAAAATATCCATCATCTCTTGCCTGTTTTGTGTACCTGTCAGCATGGAAAAGTACTCTGATACCTCTGCCATCAGGAAGATTAAAAAAAAGGGAAAAACACGTCCAAAAGTGTGAGGTGGGTCAGCTCTGTCTGAATGATATGATGGTCCTCCCGATAGCCACTCTGTTATCACCATGATCCTCTATACATAGTAGCAAGCCTGACACTGCAGGCATTTCCTCTCCTGATTTTCTTCCAATTTCCCCAAGAGGAACCCAGTCCTGCTGGGATGGCAAAATTTAAATTTACACATGCTCCCAGGAAAGTTTCACATTATATTTTGCAGTGTTATTCATGCTGTGGGCTTCTTACGTACCTCATCATTATGCCCACCCTAGCTGGAAATATATTCTGCCTGGACTTCAGTATGGGATAAATGCCAAATAACTTAATAGCACTGTAATACATGCAGTTCTTCATATGTCCTTCAGAAGAAATGTTAACAATTTTGCCAGGAAAAAGTAAGGTGAATAAGTGACAATTGTTTTTAGTACTGAAGAAGACATTTAATGTCACCTTCAATTATTATGCTGTCAGTAAATGTAATGCCAAGTAGTAAATGTGGAGTTATTTATGGTTTTGATTAGATTCAACCTTTTCACCTTGCCCAGGATAGAAGCAAGAACTACATTTTAATGGGAAACTCTCTGTTTTTGTGCAATAGGTAAATTAAATACAAAAAGTAACAGAAGATGCCGGTTGCATTTCCAAAAACAGGTAGGTACAATTCAGAGTGCACAAGCCAGATGCCTAGCTACTATTTACTGCAATTGCTCTGAATGGCAGTCTAGAATTTTATCTCCCCTTGGCTGTTAGTTGAAAGTATATCAATCAGGATATAATTAATATGAACTATATACAAGCTTATACACAAGCATACCAAACCAGAGTAACCAACAGTATGTAACTATTCTTTTTATGTTCTAATGGTATAGCCAGGCACAACATACAAGCATTTTACATAAGCAATTGAGCAATTTGATCACTAGAAGAACAAAGCTAGACAGGTGTAGTTGCATATAGAAGGCATCCAAGTAGCAAAAAAATTGCTCAACACAAGATAAGTGTAAGGCACTGCAAACAGGGCAGGCATCCTTGTGAATATACAAGGATGACTGGTAAGAGAAAAAAGAACAAGGAGACCTCCTTTCCTGTGCATGGTGAAAATAGCTTAAAATCATAAGCCACAAGAAGGCAAGAGAAAGAAAAGAACACAAGCCTATTGTGATTTGATTTCTCTTATTGAAGAGCTTGTATAGCTGCTCATGTTAACAATGATGACTAGGAGCTAACACAGACTGCAGCTATCAGCTACAGGGTATTATAGACATTCACAGCGAAACCAGCATATAAGTGTTCGAGAGTAAGTTTTGTACATGTAATGAAGGTGATTAACATTATGCAGGATTTAATCCACAGCAGAAAGTGTGCTGTTAGCCAGCTTAATACAGTTTTGTTTTAGAGTCTGAAATTCTTCTGATTTGGTCTTCTGAATAATCATTACAACTATCTGTAATGCTGTAAATGATAAATATACGCATATTTTCAGCCCTAATACTGTATTTGAAAGGCAATCTAAAGACCTAAATTAGATATTTGTAAGTACATAGGATTTGTTTCACGATGTATTATTGTAATGCCATTTTTACACACTCATAGATATCTCCTAAACTGTATGCTGAAAAACAAAACAAGCACATAGATTTAGAAAATACTACTACTCACTGTTATAAGTGATGTTAAATCCACGTCCTGACATTGAATGATCAGCTTGAAACTCCAGACGCAAAATATGACCGTTACTGGTAAGATGGGAAGGAACTTCAGCACCAGTAAATGTTCCTATTATGGGGGAATCTGGAGAGTCACCATCTTTAACTGCAAGGAAGTCAAACTGAGATTCCAAGTCAAAGTCATTAAAAGACAGATGTATTCGGCTCCCAGGGTCTGAAATTATTGTCCAGATACAGTTTAAATTATTCCCATACCCCTCTGGATAATCAGGTGAAAGAACTGTTCCCATTGGTGCAGTGAAATTGGAAAGGCAAGGAACTGCCAAAAAAGAGAGAAAAAAATTAGATAATAGAATAAAACATTTCAATGAGGACTTCTCTGTTACTAAGTTTTTGTAAGAGACCCTTAAACTTGCTAATTACATCAACTGAATAATTCAACATTTGTTCTCATCTGTGAAGCCAGAAAGAAGGTTGTTCTTTTTTTACCTTCTTATTCCCTTCCCCTCAACAAAACTACCTCCCAAGCAGAGGCCCCAAGTAATAAAGAACATCCTTGTTGCATTGAAAACCCACAGCAGTCCTTAAATTTTGCCCATATTCAACAATTCTTAATCACTGGGCACCACTTATTTTCTCTTTCAGGGAACTGTTTAGATAAGCATACCTCCCACTGAGCACATTAAAGAGGCAGAAAGTTAATAGCGCCCTTGTCATTTGTTGTTCACACAGAAGCACAAGAAAATAACTATTCTCAAAGAGACACAGTGTTGTTCTGTTGTTATCAGGGTAATATTTTATACTCAACCATTTCAGTTAAGACAAACTAAATCAAGTTGCATGGATGAAAGCAACTGATCGTACTCTGAATATATTTGATCTGTATTATTCTAGAGGAAAATTTAAGAAAGGTGTTGCCACAAACAGGTTTCACAACATCAGCTCTACTTATGCTGTATGATGTAACTGAACAGAGCTATAAGTGTCTATGATGATTTAAGTGCTGAAATATGTTCATGTATAATACATGGCAAAAATGTAAATAATTTAAACCCTTGATTACATTTCAGAAACTTCCAACCTAAGGAAATGCATGAAGTTATCAGAGTAGCTCTAAAAAGTGAATCATACATATAATATACAGAGAATACATAAAAAAAAAAAAGCCAGTAATACAGCATATATCAAATCACAACTTCCTTAATAGTTGACAGTAAAAGAAAAAAGTATTTTAACACTTCCAGAACCTCTCTTGGTCATAATAATTAAGCAAACGTACCACTGAACAGAAGTAAATTCATCCTGTCAACACAATTACATTGTGCTAACTCTGCACACAATCACAAAATTACTACATGTAAGGAAAACCCTATCATAATTTTACATTCTAAAAATAATAATAAAAAAATTGGTACATACAGATACAGATTGGTATGTTTGCAGACCACTGGTTGTTTTCTTGGCAAATGATAGATTTCTCTCCAATTAATTCAAATCCAAACTGACACTCAAACCTTAAAACATCACGGTTAGAAAATCCATCCCCTTCTCTGATACCATACAACGGTGTTCCAGGATCCCCACAGCTTTCCTTTTCAATTTCTGTTGAAATAAATAAGGAATTTATTTCTAGAAGAAAAAAACAAACTCCCTGTGGGTATATGCTCACATCTAGAATATAACTGTACGTTATTATAAGCAAATGAAAATCATCTACATAACAACAGTTGCTGAAATGTACTACTGAGTTTGATTCTATATTCCAGCTCCTTAAGGCTGAAATTACATGCAAGGATTTTAGAAAAATCAGAACTCTTTGTTTTAATAGACTACTTGAGATTAAAAGGATATAAGGAACATTTGCAACATTTTAGGCAATAATAACATTAAGCAAAATGTCACTTGTAGTACATGTGCATTTAAAACCAGCAACAGAGACCAGCATCTCATTGTGTTCCAAAACAGTTTAAATCGATGAACCAATGACATGGCAAAAAGGGAGTAAAGACACAAAGGGAATTGCATAAATCTGTAAGTATATATACACACATTTATATACACACACAATGCACACACATGTAAAAATAACTTCTCCCACGTAACATTTTACCTCAGTAGTCTTAACTGTAAGGTATCTGAATGAGTCTTTTCTACTTCTACAGTTTTTACAGCTATGATATTATCTCAAATTACATATTGTCTTGAACTTTCGCTGGTAGTTATAAGCACGGAAGGACCTTCTGTAAAGCACTGCTACCTATACGCATTTCACAAGCTCATAAGGCAATCTGAGCTGGAATTGTAGGACCTTAAAGATCATACAGTTGTAACCCTCCAGTTACCTCTAACCAGTTCCAGTTCTTGACTGGCTTCATGAGAACATTTCTTCTTTATTTAGTCTGAACTTCTCATGTTCTAACTTATGCCCATTGTCCGCACCAACCTCTCATCAATATAAAGAGCCTGCTTCTTTTTTCTTGACATCCTCATAGTTTCTCAAAGGCTGATATTAGACCTTACTTCTACAGGCTGAAATAGGCCACTTCTCTCAGGCTCTCCTCACAGAGCAAGTGCTCCAGCCTCTGATAGGTTTGGTGGCCCTCCACTGAACTTGTTACTCTATGCATCAAAACTGGATGGGCTCACGAGTCTCACAAGGGTCAAGTAAAGAATAATCACTTCCATCAATCCATGCTCACGTTAATCTAGCCTAGGATGACTTTGACCTTCTCAGTTTGCTGGCCACAAGGATACCAACGCCTTTTCTGAAGACCCACTTCCCAAATTTTTCTGTGTGCAGGATTCATTCCCAGGTTCAGGATGTGGCACTTGATCCTGTTGAATTTCATAGAGCTTTTGTAGGCTAGGTCCTCTGGGCTGTTTAAGTCCCTCTGGATAGCAGCACTGTTCCTGAGGAGATTTGACTGTTTCTCCCAGTTTGATGTTATTTTAAAACCTGATGAGAGCGCACTTCATAGACGTTTCAAAGTCAATGACAAAATGGGATATCCCAGAGCAGAAATGTGTGGTACTCTTCTTGCTTCTGGCTTCCAGTACAGTATGATCCATTAACCACTACCCTCTATCCTATCATCTAACCTGGTTTTGTTTGCCTGTTTGCTTGATATTTGCTTATTGTGTTTATCTGGTTTGTGGAGGGTTTTGTTGTTTGGTTGGTTTTGTTTTAAGTTGGTTTGAAGGTTTTGGGTTTGTTTTTTTGTTTGTTTGTTTGTTCTGTTGGGGTTTTTTTGTTGTTGATTTTTGTTTTGTTACTTCCCACAGTATTGTAGCATTATGTTCACATATGCACCTCTGGGTGAGCAAAATGAAAAGCTTTAATAAAGCTAAGGTAGGCAACATCCACTATTCTCCCCTTGTCCACCTACCTAGTGATTTCTTATAAAAGAGCAATTAACTTGATCATTTGTGATTTACCCTTGATTAAATCATGCTAGTTATTCACAATCAGTTTCTTCATGTGCCAGGAAATGGCTTCCAAGAAGACTTGATCTGTGATTTCCCCAAATATTGAAACAAAGGTCAGCTTGCAGTTTCACAGCTCAAGCTTTTGGCTTTTGTTGAAGATCATACAACTGTTTTCCAGTCTTTGGAGAACATTCCTAAGCTCAACAAATTATCAAAGATGAGAGAATGTGGCCTTTCAGGGAGATTCACCAGTTCTCTCAGCACCCTTGGACAGAGTCTGTTAGGTGTTAGAAACTTATAAAGAAAATGCTGTGCTCAGGATATGAAACTTAGGAATGCATTCATCATCTACAATTACAGGAAACACAGTACACAGGTGATGGACATTCAGCACAAAATATATTTTTCCTTGTCTATCCAAACTATCCCAAACCTCTTTCATGAGAAATCCTAAGTATAAAAACCACAGGAAACTCAAAGTTAATTTATCATATTTTATAATAATAGCAACAAATATCCTTATACCCTACTTTGAAAATTTCTCTTTAAAGGTCTTGCTGCCACTTTGTTATGCTTCCATATTCAGTTGTTTGACTATGAGAAAAAGAACAAGCAAACAGCAACTGTTTTGATTTTAACTAAAATGTTTTTTCAAAGGTCATACTGACAGCAGCACGCATATCAATTCTCAAAGCTTTCAGCTATTAATGATCTGAACACAATTGAAATGTGACAAAAAGCAAATAAAAACATTCAATTTCAACAAGGAAATGAAAAAGAAGATTATTTTAAAAAAGACTTTGCAGTAATTTGAAAGCCTTTATTATTCTGTTTAATTAAGGAAAAATCAAAACCAACAAAACAAAAACAGCTAACAAAAAGAAAAACAAATATCAGCATTTCTTATTGCTTTATTTGTATTTATTTACTCAGTTCTAGGAAAAGAAGAATATAAATAATAATTTTCTAAAACCCATGTTCAAATTGTCCACAGAACACAGACCTCCAGTTGAAGCTGTCCTGAATAACATGATATCCCAAAGAAGACACAAACTTACTCCTACTATGTTCAGTGTCAATGAAGCACTTAGTGGGAAACCTACAAAGCTTCTGGTTTTAACTGCAGAAGATATACGAAGTTTTACTATGCTATCCTGGCAGATTTTCCCTAAAAAAAGGGAAATATAACCCCCATTTTCAAGAAGGGGAAAATGGATGATCCAGGGAGCTACAGACCAGTCAGTCTCACCTCTGTGCCACGCAAAATCTTGGAGCAGATTCTCCTGGAAGGCATGCTAAGGCACATGAAAACCAACGGGGTGCTTGGTGACAGCCGGCATGGCTTCACTAAGGGGAAATCCTGCCTGACAAATTTGGTGGCCTCCTATGATAGGGCTACGGAACCGACGGACAGTGGTAGAGGGGTAGAACAGTTGACGTCATCTACCTGGACTTGTGCAAAGTGTTCAACACTGTCGCACACGACATCTTTGTCTCTAAATTGGAGAGACATCAATTTGATAGGTGGACCACTCGGTGAGAT
>JBCJKH010020090.1:0-11923 GCA_039877255.1 Loriculus beryllinus
CAAGGCCAGGTTGGATGAAGCCTTGGGAGGCATGGTTTAGTGTGGGGTGTCCCTGCTTATGGCAGGGGGGTTGGAACGAGATGATCTTAAGGTCCTTTCCAACTCTAACGATTCTATGATTCTATGATTCTATCTTCTGTTTTGAAAGAAGTGTGCCACTGTCTTCTGATCAGGGCTATCTCAGTATATACTGTAGCCTCTCTGCTTTTTCAGGCTTGTTAACCAGAAGTGACTATAGTGTATTATCCCCTGGACCTCAGCTGAGGTGATACTTCCACAGATTTACTGCCTGAAAGAGTGATTTGATTACTCTCAAGTGACTCCAGTTTCTAGAGTAAATTGTTTTGTTAGGCAAACATACTTAAAACTTTTAGAACCTTACAACTGGTGTTGATGGTTCATACATGTACTATACTGGTCGTGTCTGAGCACAGTTTTCTTTAAAATTCTCACATCTCCAAAGGAGCACCTCACAGGATAGTCGAAGTTGACAAGCAGGATGTGCTTGTAACTTGCATGTGTTCTTACGTGCTCTAATTCTTTGTGAGAGAGAGATTGCTTGTACTAGATTCTGTTTGCTTTGTGGTATTGCTGGTAATGCTATGAATTAAATTAGTTTAAATTAGCCTAGTTTGCCTGTATAGTTCATACTCTTCCCACTTGGCCTGTTTTGCTTTCAGTCAGACAATTTGCATAATTATAAACCTTCAGCTGATCCCCACTATATTGTGAGAATTGTTGAAAGGTCGTAGCACATTTTTGAGCTCTAGTAAATGCAGTAAGTAGAAGTCTTGATGCCCTGAAGCCAGTGGAAATGCTACCACAAAGTCCAGTCAGATAAAACCAGATTACACTTGATGAAATTACTCTTTCCCTTCTTTTATTGCATCCTCAGATCATTATCTCTGCAACAGTTGTTGCAGGAAGGTGAGCAGGTTGCTTAGTGGCAAGAAGAGAATTCTGAGAGAGCTCACTAGATGAATCAGGTTGCTGTGGTTTACTCTAGGGCTCAGTCCCTGACTTTGTGCTCCACATACATGAAAGGTTGCATCCAAGCTCCCATCCACAACTTGTCTGCAAGAAAACCTGGATACCATTGAGAGGAAAGTTCTAGTGTTCATTTGCTGGAGCTGACATGAATACCAGCAAGTCTGAACTGATTAATTCATGGAAAAGGCTAAGTCTCCAGCATGGTATAGGAAAAATGAGATAGAAGCAGTTACTGTGTACTCTCTGGCTAAGATGAGGACTGGCATTTTTCAGCAAGGATGTTCGAATGAAATCTTGAATCCTGTGATTTTCTCAGCGATTTGAGTAATTTCACTATTGTTATCCAAAAATCATTCCCAAAGTTTTTGAGGTCTGCTTCAATAAAATACATAATAGTGATGGAAGAGAATTGTTACTGCAAATGCAGGTTGCACAAATCAGCAAGATATAACATTTGACCTTAAAAAACATGAACCTAGAACACATCACGAAGAGACACAGATGCATGAAGTTAAACACCCAGGACCAACAGAGGGAAAATTATAAGAATTTTGTTCTTATTCTCTTTAGGGGCGTTAGCAGCAAATATTTTGCTTTCTTACAGGATCCTTATCAATTTCAGATTCTGTCATCCCTGTATTCCTCCCAGTAAGAACACTGTATACAAGAAATAATAATGTACTCAGTGCAATAGTAGTAGAGTAATATCTTCTGTAAGGGTCAAGAGTATGAGTTCTAGAAGGGCAGACCAAGTCTCACAGGGAAATAGCAAGTAAACCATAATTTTTTATTTTGTACTACCAGGAGCTAACAGGTCAAATTATACAGACTGGAAACATTACCAAACAAATATGCTTCTGCAACTGAAAACAAAAGATGTGTCGCAATTAGAAAGGTATTACAATAAGTTGTGAAAATTAAACTTCATTAGAAAAAAATAAAAGGTTAGGGAAAAGCTCATTTTTGTTTTCCATCATTTATATTTTAAATGCTTTCTTATTTTTCCACCTGTGTTGGTAATAAAATAGCTGCTGTCTGGATATCTCTTTTGTGTGATCCTGCAGGCTAGCCAGGCCAGATCAGTGACTCAAAGTAGAATTAAAAGTGTTGGGCAGATTCATTAAGTCACGGGGAAAAGAATCTGAGCACTGAAAAAGAGACCTATTAAGTGGGATATTGTTCTCTCCTTTTTGTTTTGGTTTGTTTGAACTGCTAGGATCTATTTCTGTACTTAAGTCAGAAGAGATGTAACATGTCATGTAAATTAAATGAATGTAAATTCTTCTTTAAAACAACAAAAAACCAGGAAACTTAGACATAAATGTAGAATCTATAGTGTCTAAAGGATTGTATACACATATCTTAAGTATGTGTTTTTAGTAAAAAGAATCCAGACAATAGATCAATACTAATAATCTCAAATTGGAATCTACCATAAACTCATTTTATTCTATAAGAAATACTGATTTATGAACAATTCACAAACATGTAAATTAAGTATTCACCCAGCACTACATTCAAGCAGGGCTCATTTGCTATTTTTGAACAATTGCTTAACTCTATATTTCCTCTTTAGCTTCAGAAAATTTAGTAATATGCAATTGCAAATTCAGAAAATCCAATACACATATGATCAATAACAATTTTCTCTATTTACCCAAGCTGCCACCATTTAAGTATTACTGGTAATATTGAAATACTGTCTTGAATAATTAAAACAAAAAGTTTTAAAAGACAAATGTTTCTTAAAACTGGCACAGACTTATTTGAATAATGCCTTGGAATAAAAAGGTTAAATATGCATCAGTTGCTTGCAACTAATGTCATACAGTACTGTTCATGTTACTTTTCCTGCATCTGTCCCTGAAAGATTGTGATATGTTGAAGTTATCAAAATGGATGTGTTTATATAAAACTGACAGTGATAGGTAGAAGATAAGACAGCTTCTTGAAGATCATATAAAAATAGAAAAAGAAGATACACTTTGTAGAGACCCAAAAGAATCATGGCTTTTTCATTAAAAGGAAATTAAAAGAATCATTAAACAGAAAAAAACAAACAAACAAAAAAAAAACCCACAAAAAAAAAAAAAAAAACACCAAGGAAATAATAGAAAATTCGAAACTTTTGAAATTATTTTATTAGTTCTGCATAGTAGTTGTTCCTAGATAGTTGTGCTAGCTAATATGTATTGTTAATTATTAAGTGATTAACTTTAGAATTGCCCAGAAAATCCTGAGACCTTGTGTCCAAAAGCTTCCCTGACAAGTAAACAATCTTTTGCAAAGGCTTTAATGGTGGTAGATGGAAAACAGTGTTAAGAATGTCTAACAGTGGTAACCGTGCGTAAATGTCATTTACAAGGAGTCTGGTTTTCTTTCACACTTAAAGTTGATTTTGGCAGAAAGGCAAAATTGGAAACACTGAATGGAAATTCGGTATTTATGACACCACTGTAGTCAGCATTTCTCCATGCACTGAAAAGAAGTATGGCAAATTGTTCTCCAATAACTGTGCAAATAAAATTAAATTAATTTAAAAAACATTAAACACTGTTATCCTTATAAATTCTTAAAGAATAAACAGAAGACAAGATCTAAATTGCATATTTTAATTGCTTATTAAACTTTAACAGTTACATACTAAATATGAACATGTCAAATGTGATATATGTATATAGTTAATCATTCACACTTTAATTTATTCTGTAAGTAACCTACTACCAATGATAACTAGGAAAATAATTCAGATGAGGATCATTTTTTTACAGTCATGGTTAACATTGTGTAACATATTTTTTCAATGACTTAGAATTCATTTAGTTATATAGTATGGTGTGTTTCTTTGTTCCAAGATATGTTGCATATCAACTCCTATTATCAGGAATAAGGAAAGTGACCCTTTGCTCTCCATGCTAATGGTCACCTCCAGATGGATGATCAACAGCTTTCTGGTAACTGAGAAAACCAGCTTCTTTACCTTTCTCTCCTTAACAGAACTTGTGCATCCTTAAGCTTGGTATGTGTTTTCTTTGTTTATAAGAGGTAATAATGTTTATTAATCTTTGTGAGATGTTTTCAAGGTCAGCAGAAGGAAAACCATGCGCAAGAGAAAAGCATTAGGATTTAATAAAGTTTTTGTCAAATAATGCACAATCAATTGTACTGCAATATTGTTCAGGCAGCTCCCTAGTCATTTTCACAGCTTGCAGCAGTGAAATATTTTGACACGACTTTTCTACTTTGATTCTTCCAGCACTCTCTGTCCACCAGCAAGTGCGCAACTTCTCCTCCCAGTCAGCAGAAAGGGCAAGAACAGTATCTGATAGGACCTGAAGATAATTCTTTTTATACTGCACCCACCTAAAGGGTATCCTAGACTGTCTTTTTTTACCCTGTCTTTGATGATGCTGTAATTCAAGGTGTTGCTGTGACTTTCTCTGTCATCTCATCTCAAGATATTTAACTCTGACTTTTCTCTTTAAAGCCAAAACATTTGTATTTTGAGCATGACTACTACTACTCTCTTATAACTTTTTTATCTGATTCCTTTCAATTTTCAAAGAACAAACAAAACTGGTTCTTGCCAGAGGCTGTTGTTAAGATGAACGTTACCTCTATCTTATTATCAGAATTTGGGGGTGGGAGAAGATGGAGCAGAGGGACAAGGGAAATGAGTGTATAGTAACAGAACAGATGGAGGAAATCTCATGCTTCATTGAGGCTGGTGCTCACTTCACCACCAAAGGAATGTTCCTACTGAGAAACACAGCTGAAGTCTGTGTCAGGTTTTGCCCTCAAACTGTAAGAGAATTTTAGGCATAGCTTTGACCTAAAAGTTATGAGGTGAATTGCCATGTTTTCTATAATTAAAGGAAGTGAGAACTTTTAAGGTAATGCCAGAAAAGTTTCTCATGTCAAAAAAAAAAAAAAAAAAAAAAAAAAAAAAAAAAAAAAAAAAGAAATAGAATCTCATGCTGATTTTACAATTTAAAAAGCATTTTTGATGTATACTGTAGAGCTTTGTTCTTTCAAGCATTTAGAAATAACATCAAAGTCTGCAGAATTCTAAGAGGCAAAATATTACACAAAGTCCCAAACTAGTTTTGGTTTTGTTCTGTTTTTTTCCCAGAAAAAAAAAAAAAAAAATCTGGATAACTTCAGGTATTATTTTGGTCTGGAAAAGCAGCTCAGAATTTAGCAGAAGTATTATATATTTATTCAGACAAAAATTCCAAATCTAAAAAAAATAATCAGTGTTTCAAAAAATATTTACTGTCAATGTGTTTGCCTGAATTTTAGGCAAAATTTGACAGTGTGACTGACATAGGTGAAACAATAACAGAGCAATACATACAACATTGATGGACTTTTAGAAACACCTGTGCATTAAGACTTGTTTTATGTTGTCAAAGTAAAAATTCAGGTATCAAGAATATTGAAACTAACCAGCAGTGGAGCATTTAATAGTACAAAGTAAATAATATATTGGGACATGACGATACTGTGTCATATTCTGTGTATTTTAGGGCTGCAATTTTCTCATATGTTAAAGTAATCAATCCCACTTGCATCATAAATGTCAACTACTATATATGAAGGTTAATGTAAATTTTCCCTCTTGCAAGAAAATAATATTCTGTAAACCTGAAGAAAACCCACCAAATAATAGTAAAATATTTTCAACAGTTAAGCAGGAAAAAGCTGTCAACAAAAACAAGAATAATGATCATTTAAGCTGTTATGAAAAGATTAGCAACAGTCTTTCCTTGCCATATGCATGTGGTTAAAAGCTAGTTTTACTGTACATATTGACAGTCATCACCTTACAAATTCCCATGTACCTGAATAATTATAATCAGGCAAGAAAGATTATTTAGCAAAATTCTGCATATATATATATATATATATATATATATGAGCTTTTTTGTATTTTTGCTTGGAAGTTGTACAGGCATCTTTTAAAAAAATAAGAGCTTGAACTCCGAATTGTTACTACTGTATCTTTTGACAGCTTGTTTCCAAGAGTATTTATTAGCTCAAATACTATGAACGTTTAAACTAATGCTACTAATTCTTAAGTATATTTTGCAGTGCTTTCTCTTTCCATTTCTTTAGTGATCCAATTAAAAAATGGCCTACCTACTTCCAGTATGATATTTAAGGAATAACTTGAGATTTATTCATGTGTTCCTAGAAGGATTTCCAAAATATATATCCTTTATTTACACTCAAGACAAAATAATATAGGGCCTTATTTGGCCTCATCCTTTGATGGCTAAACCATTCACCAAGGTTGGAGTGAACCAAGAGGCATGACTGCAAGTGCACCTTGTCATATCAGGTGAGGCTGTGAACCAGGTTTTTGCATTGTTTATTGATTGAGTTCTCTTGGGCTACAGTGGTCCTTCACATGAGATGGTAAGAACAGGCTGCTCAAGATCAAGGAGGCTGCTGGTAAGTGCTCTGCACTGGGTCAAGCTTTTGTCTCATTCAGGTCAGGACTGTGAATCTAGTTGTATTGCTTTCCTAATGAGGGTCCCATTCTTTGAGCTGAGAGCTATCCAGGAGGTTCCCTCCATCTGTTTCTCTCTGATCATGATCAGCAGTTTCAGTTTAGCTTGAAAAGGTAGGAAACATAACCTACACAACAAAAAGACGAGCGGTATTCTAATGTCAAATAATGACAATAAACCCAAGTGGTGTCTACTCCACAGTAAGAGGTTTTTTATTTATTTGTAAACGTAGGTAGCCATAAATTCTAGTAAGAGGAAAAGGTAATCAATCCTGAAAAGTAGAATGGCAAGGCATAAAATCCTGAGATCATCTGAAAATCAAGACTGGAGAGTAATATGTGAGTTTGCTAGATTATTTTCTTTGCTTCAGTGAGAAGGTCATCTCCTGCAGCTTCACTTAGCTCACAGCCTGCGGGCCCAACCAGAAATGTCAGCTACTGGATGAAGGTGGAGCTTCCTGTTGAAAGAACACCTAGAGAAAGGCTAAACCTTCTCTTTAAGAAAGACAACCACTTTCCTAAACTACAAACAGTGATAAGCAGAGGTTAAGAAATGTCACAGCAATACCTTTTACCCTAAAGCATTCTGTCAGGCATCAAATTCATGAATCTTTGTTTTCATTGGTCTGGATGGTTCTTTTGTCTCGAAGTCAGAGAGGGAATTCTTGTTGGAATCCTATTCTTTGTCACACTGGGATAAATTATAACAAACTTTTCAAACTGAAGTCAAAATAGGAATCTAAAATAAGATAGTTTTTTTATAAAAGTTTACCCCAGAGATTAAAGTGTGAAGGAATGTCTGTTAGAAGGAAGAAAATGGCACTGAATACATCTGGACATCCTAAATGAAGGATTTGGTAGACTTCATGTCACATACTTTATTTCCCAGCTTTTGGCAGAGAAAACAGAACTTTACACTAAACCTGTTGGTATCCTTAAGGGTTTGAGTTGGTTGCTTATTTGAAAACAGAAAAATATATTACTATACTGATGGTTAAAATTTTGGACGGAACTATTTTGTTCAGGAGGGACCTTTTGTTCAGAAGGGACCTTTTGTCTTCTAGTATCAAATTAAAAAATCATTTAAGTGTGGTTTAAACCACAACAGTGGAGAAAGTAGCCACTGACAAGTTCAAGCTAGTGGGCACTGAATAAATGCTTCTGCTGTAATTGTTCTCTGACAGCCCAGAGATGAGCGCTTGCCAGACGTTCAGTGTTAATCTGATACGTTCGTGTGGATCCCCCACTATCAGCAAAGAGGTAGCTGGTTTAAATCCACTGAGGATGTCTATGTGAGCTGTGATTGCCGCACTGAATCATGTAGATATACTTAAAAATTAGAACCTTTGCAGCTGTTTTATTCAAGAACATTAAGTTAAGCACTGATGTTTCAGAAATGAAAGTAGGAAGATTTAAATGTGAGAAAGGGATTATAATTTCTCTCTTGCAATTTCTGCTTCTCTAGAATTCTGCTACCATTCTGCCTTTTGTCTTATAAAAGGGCAGGCTGCATTGTCTTTTTTGTGTTTGTCTATTACCCTTTTTAATAGAAAATAGAAAGTTACGTCCATACATTTATTTTTTGATGTTACTTGCATTAATTCAGTGTTTTGTACTTTTAATAAATTTTAATAAACAGTTTACAATACATTTTAGGCACTTCACAAGCTATATAAAAGACAAGTACAATTACAAATGGCATACCTTTGAAACTGCAGTCTTAGAAATGAACATCGAATACTTATTTTTTTAATTTAAGTGTTAAAGCAGATGCTACTCCTGTAGTCATATTCTTTAAGAGTGAGGATTATAGCCTTTTCCAAGTATTGACATAAAGAATTGGAAAGTTTGCAGAGTAAAGCAGGTGAGCTGTCTTCATATCTTGCTCTAGTGCACAGTTTATCAATATTTTCAAGCTGGAAATCTCATTTGAGAGGAAAATACTATGCTTTCAAAAAAGTCAGATTAGAAAAAGGAAATATCTCCACTGGTTTCCCACTGGTCTCTGCTGGTTTTTGTTTCTCAAAGCCCACTTGTTTCTTGCAGATAACTTCATACAAATGTTTTGGCAGTACCAGATTGCTTCTGGATATGGTTAGTTTTTCACCCTAGACTGTAATATTGTTCTAATAAGTTACTGCTAGCCCTGTGCAAACACTTTCCAGAGTTAACTGAAATCCTGCTTGAGGAAGGGAATTGTTGGCATCACCTCAAGGTAGGAGAGCAATTCTAAAACCTCCAGAGTGAAATACCTCTGGACCATTACCTTCCTGTCTAACCAAGAGAAAACTGAAAAAAAAAAAAAAAATTTGGGAGATCACACCACAACAGATTTAAAAAAAAAAAAAACCAAACCAAAATCAAAGATTTTAAAGAAACACTGGTCTATACTAACAGCTTAGGGCCCAAGTCAATTCCTTGATTATCCAGGCTGTGTCAGTGCTGGCTCTCACTCTGCCTAACAGAGGAACAAACCTAGGCTCAGCAAGGGATCAGCTGAAACTGAGACCCTTCTAGTTAGGAAATTGGAACCATGTGGTGTAAAGTACTGAGGAAAATCTAAGCCAGAAATACCTGCTGTAAAGTAATAAGGGCAAGATTCATTCACTGTGATTAAATTGGTCCATGAAGAAGCATTCTTGAAGTAGCATGGCTACTCGCGTTTGTTACAGCATCATCATAACATACCATCTGCTCTTTTATATCTTTCTTTATAGCTCTGACTTTCAGAGAGATGGTAGCTATTACCTCACATCTTTACTATATAAAAAGAGCTGTTTGTTAGTTCAGTGTTCAGGAAAAAAAAAAGTTTTTGTCAGTTACTCATCAATTTGCTCATCTGTTTGTCCTATGCAACATGATGATTTCAAGTCTGCTGACACTGTTACCCAAGGGAGTATGATTCATGCAATAATTTTCCTTCCTTCCTGCCTATTTCATTTAAATTTGCTGGAACTTTAATATATCCCATACATGTTTTTCACCTTAAACTATTCTACCCTTACTAGCACTACAGTCATTCATTTCATTTTTTAAAATCTTATTTTCTTATTTTAGATAGGAGGCTTACTAGTGTTAGAAAAATATTTTAAGATAGCATAAAATTTTGGTTTCTTACTCTTGACATCCCTTTCTTGCCAGGATACCTATTTTCTTTCTCTTTTCTTTTGAAAAATGAACTCCTTCAAGAATAAAGACTAATATTCATAACAATACCTTTTTGTTTATAGAATCCATTATCACCACAGCTATGAAGACTCTTACCAATGTGGGTGGCTTCCCCTTTTTCAGTAGGGAGGTCATTTAGCATGCTCCAGAACACATAGTCAAGCGCCAACCTTCTAAATAAGCCTCCTGACACTGAATAGAGCATGGTTTGCTGTAAAGAAACCCATCAGAGACTTCTGGGTGAAGCAACACATTTCCACTACAAGGGAAAGGCAGTCATGGAAGAGATCTCACTGGCAGCAGTTTCACTTCGTAGAGCTCAAATCAGGTGAGTCTGAAAATACACAGCAAGGTATTGATCCCGGCAGACATTTTGTGGTTGCTTGATTTGTGAGCTAAAACGGTCATGGCTAACTTCTTCATGCTCTATACAAACTGAGCTGAGGGAACATTTTTAACTCACAAAACACACCCTAATTCACAGAGTAAAGGAACAGAGAATAATATCTTGCGGTCAGCCCCTGTCTTCAGCAGAGTGCTGAAGGCAGTGCATGAGGTTAAATGGCTTTTAACTCTCAGCACTGACCTATTTATTAAGTGTTTGCTATTTTTCAGGGTTTTCATTCTCATGTTCTGATGGGTTTAGAAGAGTTTCCAACAATGTAGTTCTGGTCTCTCTCACAAGAGCTCTTGTGAGGTCTCTTTATACATGGGAATGTCCCAGTTTCTTCCCAGAGAAAGGTGTCAGGCTGTAAAGAATGTTTCTTTTCACTTTGTTGTCCATTTCTTACTTCCCTCAGATAACTGTCTTCTTGTTTCCTTGTCCCAGGTGCAGAAATGTCCAGCCACTCTCTTATTTACTCCACTTGCTGCAAAACTTCCACCTCATCATGTGATTTTTTCATGCAGGTTTTCCTCTGCTTATGACTTGCTTTGGTTTTCTTCTTGCTTTTTCCTTCAAAATATTAGCTTTTTTTTTTAAAAAAAAAAAAAAAAATCAAACAAACAAAAGCACATCTGACTTCAACACCTTGTTTCACCCAAATTTGTTTCTATGCACATCTTACACCTAGTTCCACTCCGGACTCCTCCCATTTGGTGGAAGCAGGATCCTAACAGAACCATCTGTGAAGTTACAACTGTCCTTCAAGGTCTCGCATGTCTCAATTACTCCAGTAGCCCTCACTTTGGCCTTTAAAATAACATCTTCTAGACATAGACAGTCAATATGTGGATGTGGGTTCACTGTTACCATCTTCATGCTCTTTCTTCTTTTTCATACAAAACACTTATTTGTGATGCTAGCCTTTTGCTATAGCTATTGTTACTCTTAAATGTTTTTGTCCCTCTAGAAAGGAACTGAGTCACACCTGCATCCCTTAAAAGGAAGGAGGACTCTTATGCTTCTTCCACAGTAAGAGATTTGTTGTTTGGAGGCAACAACCTGCCCCAATCTTTTTAAGTATATCAGCTTCTTAAAGAGAAAACGCTGCACTGTAATGCTGTAATTTACACACAGACACTCTGGATGGACAGTGAAGCATTTGCAAAATAATGAGAAGTTATTAAGTCATGATCTAATCACTTTGCGCCTGGACCAGTCCTCATGCATTTGAAATTTGGAAACTGAGACTCCTGTTGCATTTACGATACTAATTCTGGCAATTCTAAACATAACAACTTTGTAGACATTCTACATCCTCTCACAATCCTAAATCTACGTCATCAAACCTTTTAACCAGCTTGGAAGGCTCTGCACACAGTTAAACCCATGTAAACAGAGTTAATGTAAGACCTAAATTAAATTACAGTAGATGTCAGAATACGTTAAGATTCCAAATTAGCATAGTTTCTAGTAATACGTAGCAATGGAGCCCTCTAAGGGCTACAAAGCAAACTGATTGCTTTCTAGCCAAGATAGAATACTGACAGTTATGCATTTAATTTAAACAATTATGTATATTCTCCACTTTATATATTTTTTTTTATGAGTTTATACAGCTATAGTGAATCATACTTAACTGTGTTAAATTTAAATGAGATGAGTCACTATAAGGCTATTTTCTACCATAAGTACCTAAGTTAATGATATACAAAGATAATGGCTGTTGCCAATTAGAGTTGAATTAATATGTATCTACCTAATAGGCATCCATACAACAAAAACAGAAGACTTCAGTATTGATAAAATTCTGACTGGTAGTACTTTACTCTGTAATTTGCTGGGTAAACCAAATGAAGAAAAAAGAA
>JBCJKH010020092.1:0-22870 GCA_039877255.1 Loriculus beryllinus
ATTAGGGACTGTAGTGACAGGACAAGGGGTAATGGGTTCAAACTTAAACAGGGGAGGTTTAGATTGGATATGAGGAATAAATTCTTTACTGTGAGGGTGGTGAGGCACTGGAATGGGTTGCCCAAGGAAGTTGTGGATGATCCATCCCTGGCTGTGTTCAAGGCCAGGTTGGACAGAGCCTTGGGAGGCATGGTTTAGTGTGAGGTGTCCCTGCCCATGACAGGTGGGTTGAAACTTGATGATCTTAAGGTCCTTTCCAGCCCCAACTATTCTATGGTTCTATGACTCTATAACCTGAAGGTAAAAGAAAAAAACAGTGGCACCAGGAAAAGGGGCAGGAAGCAAAGCTCATAGAATCATAGAGACAAGAGGATAAAGTGAAGGAGGAAAATCAAAAGAGATAAAGAAATTGTGAAACAGATAAAGAAATCCACCCTCCTGTAACGTGCATTTTAACAGCATGGCCACGGTACATGTCCTACATCTGTGTAGCAGTGCAGGAAAGGGTGTAGCTGAGGGATGCTGCTTTGGAAGTGCTGGAGCCTAATTACTACCTCCTGTTATTTGGGACAAGTGTTTTAAATTTGCATTCTGCCCTGAGAGGCATTACTCCCTCTAATAAGTTCAAGTCTTGGTTTGGAGCTTGGAGAAGGGGATTGCTGAATAGCATTAAAGTAAGTCATGAGCTGTGGAGATGGGAGAAGAAATTGTACTAGTGTGTTTGGAGCCAGGTGCTTGGGTTTGTCACTTCTTTAAAGCTGCCTGGTGGCCGGGTGACAGAGTTCTTCTTGGCTGTGCCTGCTTGGCCATCACCTGAACATGGAGTAAGGGGGGTTGATGGATCCTTTCTTTCGTATCTGATTTTCATACTCATTCACTGTGAGCCTGATTCTGTGTTCTTCTGTGTTGGTTGTGCTGCTTCATGTAATGTGATATGAAACTGAAATAGCCAGAGTCCTGCAGGAGAACTTCTGTTTCTATAAAGCTAAGAAAAATGTCCTTGATGCTTCCTACAGCATCTGAACACAGTTTGTTCTGATAGAAGGAATAGAAAGTGGAGGAGCAGGAATGTCAGCACTAGCAAAGCCTGTGAGCTTTATGTGGTTAACTGTGGACTGGTTTACAAAGGCTGTAGACATTTTCACAGCAATGAGAGAAATCGAGGAGGCAAAGCTTGCTCCTGAGGGCTGGGGCCCATTGCATGCCATGGAGAAACCAGTGAGATACAAGGCTGACCATGTCCTAAGGCTGACCATGTCCTGAGGTTGGGTGTCTGCAGCTCAGCTCCATGTGTAGCCCTATTGAAATGTCTGATATCGCTCACAGAGAGGAGGAAGCGATATTCTCCTCTTTTTGTTGCGAATGGTGGGGAAGCAACACAGCCTGATGCTGCACTGGGTTTAGGCTAGAGAGCTCCCAGGCACTTTTGCCAGGTCTTGCTCTGATCTGTGCATATCTCACATGCAGATCCCACTCTCTGCCTTCCAGAGAGTTTCCTAACTGGGCCATTAAACAAACAAACATGGCATAAATCCAGTGTGGGCAGTAAACTTCTCAAGCTGGAGTGCCCAGAGAAATCATTGCATTGCTGGGAAGGTTTCTGTGCTGTAATTGCAGGTCAAGGCAGGGAGTCTGAAGTTAATGCAAGGAGGGGGAGAGAATAAAAAGCTGATGCAAGACTGAAAAGGAGGCGGGAGACAAAAGCAGGGAGATTCTTGCATTTCTTTATTACGCATTTGTCTCCTTAATGCAATCCATCCAAATTCCATAGGGCGCAACCCAAAGGGACATAATTAGGTGGGAATGTGTGCGTGGTACCCTCAGTGCTTGGTTTCTGCCAACATTTGCTTGTTTGCAGTTAGCATCATGCCAGGGGGATGCAGGCATCTGTGGGGTACAGGAGCTCACTGCTGACTGTGGGAGCTGGCAGTGTGTCACCTTGAACGGAGAAGCACCCAGCTGGAGCTCTGCAGCCCCTCTGGACTCAGGGACCTCAGCCACCAGTGCTGATGCTGAAGCCCTCACACAGGGTGAGGTGGTTATACACGCACATGTGGGCAGTGCATAGAGGTCTGTGTGGGCAAACCCCATCAGATAGGGAAGGCAGAGAAGTTGCCAAGTGGTTAATCTGCTGATGGGATTGGTGTTTGGCTCTCTCCCATCCCACTCAGGTCTGTGCTGAAGGGTTTGGGGGGTTGTCCGCTGATGGCTTTGTTGCCTGTGGTCTGGTTGTGCAACGTGCTCAGACATTCGCTCCTGGCTGGGTGAGTTTGCAGGCACTACTGTGAGTAGAGGTCTTGTTATAAGCACTAAGAGGAAAAGATATGCTACCCCCAAAAAATAGCAGCCAATTCCCCAAAGCTGTTCATGGCCTCAAGGGAACAAGGACATCCTGGGGGTGTAACACAAGCATGAAGTTCATCTCTGGTGCCAGCGTGGTCTCGCTGGCTCTGCTCATGTTAGTTACTGATCACGTGTGAAGCTCCTGAGTTTGTTTTGCTACTGGCAGAATGAAACAAATCACCCTGGAGCAGATTTTACTCAAAACAGATATTCACAAGATGTCTCCATTCATTCCTGTAAGGCTAGAACTTGTGTTTGCTCTGATGACGTTCTGGGAGGGTTGCTGCTCTTTCCTACAGAGCAGCCCATTATTTTCCCTTTTACAGTAACTGGATCACCGTTCACCTCTGTGAAGGTGCTTATCCACCCAGGAGCTGAGGCCTGACCACGGTGGCCATGACCTGCAGTAGTGTTACCTGGCAGAGGGAAAGCGTGTCCCATCCCAGTACTGAGTGGACTGCATAAAATCCCAAAGGCTGATTGACTGGCTTTTTTACTTGAGGATTCACATCTTGTCTGAGCTTGCAGGCACGACTCAAGTCATTTGGATGTGGTGGATGAGTACTGCTGATTGATACTGATTTATCTAGGACTGGTGCTTGATTCTGAGAATACTGCTAGATATAATTAGGAGAAGCACCCAAAACTGTTACTGCTAGCAATGAAATACTGGAATGTATGGCTGGGAGGAGTAAGGAGGGAAGTCTTCTGCTGAGATTTGAGATGTGGCAATAACAACTGTAAATCTTGGGAAATTTGAACCACCCCATCAATCTGTGATGCTTTTTTGATATTTATTGATTTCTTAGGGAAAATTATTTTACCGATCTTATTTTGGGCTACTGTGTTTGGAGGATACTGTGGTTTAACCCGGCAGGTAGCTCTACCCCATGCAGCTGCTTGCTCACTGCCCCCAGGCCAGTGGGATGGGGGAGAGAAGTGGGGAAAAAAATGAAAGGGAAATTTGTGAGTTGATATAAAGACAACTAAATAGGACAGAAAGGGAAAGGGGGGAAGAAGATAATAATAAAAGAATTGGAATACACAAAACAAGTGATGCATGATGCAGTTGCTCACCACTGTTGACTGATGCCCACTCAATCCCCAGCCAGTTTTCCCCCCAGTTTATATGCTGACCATTATGTCATATGGCATGGAATATCCCTTGTGTCAGTTGAGGTCAGCTGTCCTGGCTTTGTCCCCTCCTGGCTTCTTGTGCACCCCCTCAGCCTCCTTATTGGTTGGGTAGGATGAGGAGCAGAAAAGGCTTCGACTTAATGCAAACACTGCTTAGCAACAACTAAAGCATCAGTGTGTTATCAACATTATCATCATCGTAAATCCCAAACACAGTACTGTACTAGCTACTAGGAAGAAAATTAACTCTATCCCAGCCAAAACCAGGCCAGATGACAGTGGAAGGCTTCTGCAGGCAGCGTATTATGTTCATTTAATATCACATACAAAGCATAGAAACCTGAATTGGATGCTCAGACAAACCCTGCAGAAGTGTTTCTCCATCTTTTCCTAATCCTCTGAAAGATGAATTGGAAGCTCTTGCCGAGGGAGGAGTATGCTTAAAGGTTGTAAGTTAACTTGTGGAGTCTCCTGATGAGCTCAAACTTCAGACCACATTTCCAAGTCTTCAGGACTTGAAGAGCAACTTCTGCTTCCCTTTTGTCTCTAAAATGAGGTTTGTTCTGTGTCAGGTGAGAGGGATGAGGCTTGGAGCATTTTTCTCCCATTTGCAAATACAGTTATGGAGGGAATTCCTCTCCTGGTCCTGCCATGGGGCTGTCACTGGGTGGATTTGGCAGTGCAGGTGTCGGAGCCTTGAGCATTCCTGCCTGGTTTCACCTGGTTCCCTGGGGCTCCCCAGGCACTCTTGGGAACAAGGACTGTCTGGCACTGGTCGCTTGCTCAGCCGTTGTGATTCAACTGTTGATGCAGTAGTTAAACCATAAGTTTAATCTCTTACTTAAGTGCTGTGCTTTGATTAAAGAGAAATTTCTCTGAAGGAAATTTCTCTTCAAAGCAGTACACATTTAATTTGCAAAGGAAGAACTTGCATGGTCCCAGCACCGTGGTCTCAGGAACTGCCCTGCATGCATCAGCTGCCCAGCAGGGAGCCAGCATGCCATCAGGGTTCAGGCTTCTGCAGGAAAGTTGGCGTTACTCTATCGGAAGTCATCTGGTTAGGGTGCAGCACATGAATCAGTCTGGATTTCTCTGATGGTTTTCTAGCCAGAGTCTTGGAGCAAATGTGTACTTTTGCATCATAACAGCTGTTGCCCTTTCTGCCAGTTTCTAACACTTGTGGTTGCCGGCTTGGCTTTAATACATACTTCCACCCAGTGTAAACAAATCCCACCCATGTTATGTTTTTTAGATGAAAGCAAAGATCTGCGTGTGAAACGTTGAGCAGTGTATGGGAAATGCAGGATGCGTGTTGCTTACTAATGTGGTCAAGCAGTTACTGGGAAGTGCACGAGCTCCACACCACACCTTCCCTGGTCACAGACCCAAACTCAGCCTTTAGCTGATGCATTACAAAAGGGAGACATCATTGTTGACGCAAAGTCATCCTTGTTTACCATAAGAATGTGATGGGTTTATGGCATAAATGCTAAGTAGCATAGCTATGGTTTTCCTGGGAAAAGGCATTCTTTGTCTTCATAGCTTGGGGTTTCAAAGAAGCTGGATTCTTAGATGTCTTCTGATGTCTTGGATTTGTGACTGACTAAGGGAGCACTAAGCAATTAGGCTTCTAAGTAATAAATGCTCCAGAGACAGTGTCTGGAGTGCAAAGTATATGGCACTGACAAGCAAGATACCGAGCAATGATTCAGGACAGGTCAGGGTGGTGACGAAGCAGATGACAGAGCACTTCTGCTCCTCTTATCCAGACCCTGAGCCAAGGAGCTGCAGGGAGGAGGAACTCTGTAGTGATCACTAACAGCTTCTCCCTTCCCTAAGAGGAGTAGTAATATAGGAGCTCTTTTTCCTAACTGCATTTGTATGAGGCACTTGTATTTTAATGATGCTCAGTATTTGCACATCTTTTTTTCTCCAGTAATGCATTTTTCATGGCGTAAGGCCCTTAAGTGAGTTAAGAGGGGGAAAAAGTGAAGGTCTCCTAGATTTTGATTTCTGTGCATTGTGATTTCTGCATCTGCACTTGTAAAACTGGTACTACCAAAAGTTCAATTGACCTTTGTATAATGGGCTGATTCGAAGCCACCTGGAGTCAGTATGGAGGTGCCAACTGACTTCAGTGGTGTTTGCAGCTGCCTGGGAGAGCGTGAAGAAATACATTTGAGGCATAGCAGTCAAAGCTTTCCTGTCACTGTCCCTCTCCCTTTATCTGAAGGGAATTCCCTGCATTTGGAAAGATTGTTCAGTCTCAGGAACTGCAGCCAAGATACTGAGACATGCAGCAAAGGTCCCAATAGCTGTCATGGTAATGAAGGAGCAATAGGGACGCTCTTTCCCTGGCAGCAATCCTGAAAGCATTGCCATATCAATTCCCTTAGGAAAATAAAAATAAAAAGGCTTTATACTGAAGAACAAATGGCCTTGAAAAGCAGCTAATGCTGGACAATGGGCCAAGCAAAAGCTTGCTGTTGAGGTTGGTGATGCCACTGTCTGGTCCCAACCTCAGATGAGCAATACAAATCGGGAGCAAACCAAAACTAGGGAGCAAGGGAGAGGTAGGGAAGAAAATATGAGACATGAGGAAACCCAAGACAGTTATGTGTAGTGTTTTGCATAATCAAAGAGATTCTTTTTAGCCCTTTTGCATTTTACTTTGGGTTTTCATGCCTCTTGACTCTCCCACGAGATTCACACCTGATGTATCTCCACAGCCCATTGCCATGAGGAAGTCTTAATAAAACTGTGGCTCAGGCAAGAGCACAATCCATTCAGCATTGGTCTGACCCATCCTGACTGCCTAACCAGAGACATGTATCCCAGCTGAGGTAAGCCTCCAGAGACACATCTCAAGTTCATCTGAGATTTCCCAGTGATTTGAAAACTTCTTCTCAGAAAGTGTTATCTGATAGACAAGTGCTGCCTGGTCACCATTAATAGCATCTTGGAGTCATCCACAGCTTTCTCCTTATGTTGCGTGCGTGCATGTAGCACTTGAAGAAATTACTTGGAACAGAAAGTAAGAAGCCTTAAAAAGTACTTGGACTTCAGTTTTGTTGAGGTCCCTCTCGTGGTTCAACAATTATTAGCCATAGCCAGCCGGTCTGCACCGTTAAATGTCAGGATGACTCAACTGGTGTTGGGATCTGCTGGGTCGGGAGGGGACGGGTTCATGCCTGGGGCAAGAGGCTGCCGGAGGTGATATCCTGGGGAGATGATCAAATCTGCTGAGCTCCCTCCTGTCCTGTGCCTACTTGGCAGCTTCTTGACCCTGGAAGCTCATGGAAGGACATTGGAATAACATGGGCATCCTGGCAGTGTGCTCACCCTCTTCAAAACCAGCTTTTATACTCAAACACATGGGTGAGGCTTGGCAAGTGGTGTAGCCATTGTTTCCCCCTGCTCTGTCCCTGGCTGCATTTCATTTAACACCTGCTTGATTAACTTTTACTTAAACTCAAGCCCCATAGCAGTTCCCCTAAAACACTTTGCAGTCCCCTGGATATCAGAGATACTGTGAAGGGACACCAGGCTTTTCTTGAGTGAGGCTAAGGGACAGATTTGAAAGCAGTGCTGCTGATTAAATGGATACAAATGAGCTTTTCTTGGGATTTTTGTTTAGCTGGTCCTTGGGTGGGGAAATGTAGGTGGCCTGAGAACACCAGCATTCTGCCTGGTCCTGTTCCTGTTTGAAGAGGGTCTTCTGGATTCCTCACTGGTGGTGCTCTGGCAGGAAACTGCATCATCATTAATATCAGCAAAGAGACCTTTTGTCTCATGGCACCTGCTTTAAAGGCCTGTCCTCCCAGCAAACCCAGCTCCCTTCCTCCAGCCCCACTGGGCACTTGCCACCAATTCCAGTTTGGGATTTCTCACTCCCACTGAAAGTAATATCAGTGCTGGGGAGAAGCTTGGGGGATTTGTGGATCTGCTCCCACAGCACACATTCCCCTGCTCAGAGACACAGCACTTATCTGCAGCCGCTTTATATCCCCTGGATCTCTGTGTCTCCCAGGAGGGTAAGGAGCCTTCAGTTCCGCTTGGGTAGGCAGGATCTACTAGTTTTCCTTACAACAGTACATACATGATAGATGATATAATGATAGATTGATGCAGTGTGTGCTTTTGCTTTCTGAGCAGCTTTGTGTTTCCGGATGAGGTCCCCCGGGTGCCAGGGCAGTGCTGGAGGCACCGCCTCACATTCTCAGAGATGCTTCATGAAGTACCAGGCACTGGAGGGCCCATGGAAAAGGAGGATCCCAGCCCCAGCATGCTGCAGCGTAAGCTGAAGCCGTGCCGACGCCTTCCCACAGCCCGTATTTGGCTGATCTTTCCGGGACTGGCTTTCATTTTGGGTTGTCAGTTCACCTGTTAGAAAGTTAGACTCAAACACCTCATTACATGTTACTGGCTTTGTCTAAACATGCACTCTTCTCCGTGCAGCTGCTTTTAAATTCTTGTTCCAAGCATTAAAAATAGATAAAATGAAGAAAAAGTTTGCAGAGACATTTCAATATTAAAACAGGGTGAATTCCTACAGGCTTTTCCCCTGTTTTAATTTTATTTGGAGCTCCTGGGAACTGTTTGGAAAAGATAGTTGGAAAAGTTAATCTTTGAATAGCAAATGCCCCTGAAGGGAGAAAGAGGGAGAGGGAAGAAAAAGAAAAGAATGGTCCTTTCAAAGAATCATTGACCTAAATTGCACTTTAATGCACATACCATGCTGTCCACACCACCTACGTGTCTCCAGGAATACTGCTAAATAACAAGCACTAAATGTTTAGTCATTTCCTGCATCACGTTTGCAGGAGTCGGTGGCTTCGCGCTATTAGCATATGTAAGTGCACTGCAGTTCAAACAGTTGGTTTCCATATCAGCAGCTGCTGGGTTTAATCTCCTTTTGGGAAAGGTGCCATTGGGAGCACTGCAGCGAGCCCCAGGTTAACGTTCCAGCCGGCTTCCCAGTGAAGGGCCACGGTGACGCAGTGCCGCCTCGCAAAGGCTCTGCCTCAGACCCAGCTTTCCCAAAGCATGGGAAAACCTGGGTTAGAAATGGAGCGGGCAGCACATCGGCTCCGCTGAAGGAGGTGGCTTTCTCCCTTTCGGTAGCAGGGCTCTTCGCGGGGGGGGGGTTATTTATGTCCTTTATGAATCTTGTGACTCTATGGGCTGGGTAGCAGCGAGCCTCGTAGGAAATAGAGGCTGCTCTGACCTGCACAGCTCTGGCTTGCTTGGTCCCGGCTGCCTGCCAGGGATCCCAGTGTCTCCTGCCTGCTGGGGTACCACGGTCCCACATAGGGGGGGTCAGTGCTCACTGCATCCATCCTGGCTTACTCAGCGGATGGGAGGGTTAGGATTTGTATAGCTTTTCCTCAGTCGTGCACTGGGAAAGTGCAATCTTACCCATAGAGGTTTTGTAGTTTGTGTGTTGGCCTTTCAGACAGGCAGGGGAGCAGATTTCGGTCCAAGGAATCAAGGGCTAAATCCTCTCGCTTTTTTTTAAGCGGCTGCCTCCAAAATGGTGGCTGCTTCTCACTTGAAGTTCACGGTAACAGATGGCTAGATCTCAAAGACATTACTTAGAAGCTATAGGGTGTTTTTCACCACATGTCTTGCTAGTTTCCCTCCTAAAAAAAAACCTGTGTGAGAGCCCTCCCAACATGACAGGCCAAACCTGACCGTCTGTTAAGTTCACTTTATATAATCTCTGTATACCGTGAAGTGGCCTTTAAAAAGCCAGGCTCCTCGCTGGGTAATTCCCTGATCCTGGGGGGCAGGCAGCCTGCAGCCAGCCTGCCCGCTCCAGTGGCACTCGCTTCTCTGCTGCATCGCTGTGATCCAGAGCCAAGAAGCATCTTTTTTGCAGATATTTGATTTTTGGGTCTAGAGAAGGATGGGAATCTGCCCAAAGCACCTTTCATATGGGCTGTGTGGGGGCCCAGGGACTCGTGTGTGTAGTCAGGGCATAGTAAGGGCTCATGAAATAGCGTGCACCTTCTGTGCGGCCCACCAGCATTTTCAGTCTCATTTAGCAGAGAGAACAAGCAGAAATCTCACAACTCGAGTAAGAGCATATGCTCTGGGAGACCTTGCTACATTGCATAAGCCTTCCCATTAAAGGAGCTGGCTTTGCGAGCACAGCACATGAGTCAACAGCACAGCTAGACTTGTAACGTGGGAGTCACACCTACTCTTGGCTGCAGAATTATCCAGAGAAACAGAAGGTTAATAGGAACAAAATAAAGACTAAGGAACCCTTAAAGGTTAGTTACAGGATTTGATTCAATTGGCAAGAGGGGGGAAAAGGGAAGGAAGTGGGTCAAGCCAAGGGAGAGTGAGTAGGGTAATGAAAAGTCATGTTGTCTGTGTCCTAAGGAAGCATAGTTCAGTTTAGATCAGTAAAAATGGAATCAATAAATTAATATGGGGTTTTTTTTTTCAAATTAGCTAGTCCTAGAGAGGGTCACTACTGATTACAGGGAGAAAAAGTCACTTGATTAATGAGAGAGAGTGGAGTGACCTCCAGGATGCTCGAGAAATATTAACACTGCATGAAAGCAGTTCTGCAAGGCAGGGAATGGCTCCCCAAAGCATGTAAATACAGGCAAAGCAAACACCCTACCCAAAATATCGGTAGCAACAACACATTCTTTGGCTTTGTTTCTGCGTTTATAGATCCTTATTTTATGTTGGGACATTTTAGAAACTAAAGCCAAACAAGGAGCACACCTGTCTGTGATACCTGGAGAGCATGAGCATCTCTGGTGCGTGCAGAGCACAGCTCGCACCCCTGTGCAGGCAGGGTGGCAGTGCCAGCAGTGGAGGGAGAGTTCAGCTCCCTGGCTACACAGATACCTAGTTCTTACCTAGTGTGACCCATGTTAAGTGTTAATACTCCTCAGGACCCGGGCCTGGCTGGTCTGCTGAGGTTTGCAAAGAAGCCAGTCTGATCCAAATGTCTCTGCAGCCAGTGGAAAGGGTGCGAGTGGGTTTTGGGTCATGGTCAGGAAACACGGGATATCCTGAACAGATGAATCCATGGGGTTTGCAGTTTATAAAGATGTTCCATTGAGCAAAACTTGCTGGATCCTTACTGTAGGCTGGAGCCAGTTTCCATGTAAATATATCAGGGGCATTGCATTTGTCCTTTTTCAAGAATGCAGTGGCCTCACTGGCCTCATAGGAAGAGCAAGAGAGAATACAAAGTCGTGCTTAGTGTCCAGGGTGTCATCTTGGTTTTTTTCCCCTAACAAACAAGACTTCACTGGCCAAATCTGGTATTGCTGATGGTACAGGCTTGCCTGCTTGACGTTCACCTCAGTCCTAAATCTGTGCTGTAAGAACCAGGGATTACCAACATGGGAGTAAAAACCTTGGTAGCTCAGAGCTTCTGATCGGAGCTTATAGAAGAGCCCCACACAAAGCTGCCCTGGAAGTGCTTTTGTTAATACATTGATGTTTTGGCTCTCCTCCATGTATACCAAGGTCTAAGTGGAGCATGTCCATGGAGGAGGTGTTGGGTAACAGAAGTGATGTATCATCCCTCACTCTCAGTGCTCTTGCAGAGGGAAAGATCATCTTGTGATCAAAGCACAAGACCAGGAGTCAGACGATCTGGGTTATTGCGATGTTTGATTTGCCAATATTAGCTAACAGTTCTGACACCCCAAATGCAGAGGTGCTCAGGGAATGTGCTGGTTGCCCTGTGCCACAATCACAGTGTATATTGGAGTTCTCATGCTGTTCTTGCTGAATGCTTAATGGATTTAGTAAAATAATTTACCAGTGATGACCTCCACTGTGATGGAGCCAAGGAACATTCAGTAGCCTTAGCCTGAGGTTTTTGAAAATGGCTTTCAGGACTGATTTATAAGGGGTAATGGAGGGAGGAAGATGAAGCAGATCTCCACGTGCATCCCAAGCAAGAGAGCACACATGGTGCTTGTCTCACCATGAAACCCTGAGCATGAAGCAATGAAAATCATATCCATCTTCTGGAGGTTGACAGATCATCTTTCCTAATGCAGAAATCCCACTGCATGGTATCTGTCCTGCTCTAGGTACACACAGGAGCCATATTGCTGTGCATGTATGCCAGCATACGTGACATGTGCTTGGGCCACGCCATGGAGGAGAGACCACAGACATCTGCCTCCTGATGAGGTATGTTTGGGCACAAGGTGTCACCTCATCCCTTCCCATTCTGGGACTTTCCCTCACTCCAGCCACAGCGGGGAAGAGGACAACACATCTGACCAAACTTGTCTTCTGATGTCCACGGGACGGGAGACATGCTGCCTGAGGTCCCTATGTAGTCACCAGGGAGTAATAGGACTTCTGTAGGTAGGGTCAAATGCTTCTCTTCCCCATGCAGATCAGAGCGAAAGGATGCCAGCTTACACGTTTAGGTGCAGAGCCTGAATGGCTGGGGGTCCCCTGGAGCACTGAGCCCAGTGCCTGTACATGGAGCTTCTTCTGCTGCATCGTCTGGCAACAAGCTGTAGCACAGCCTTCAAGTGCTTGAGCTAGATCCCTGCCTTGCCACCAGCATCTGCGATGGGTCCTGGCACAGGAGACTGCTCAGTTTTTCCTAAATCTGGCTGAACCATCTCCTGGGAAATGGGAGTCAGCTTGCTTGCTATCCTGCTTGCATCAGTCCCGGAATGGCAGGTGGGAAGTCAACGTCCCTCTTTAGCTAAAGGCATACAGAGGAGCTCTCATCCACAAAATGTACAGGGTTTGAAAATTTCATGGGGGAAAAAAAGGATATTTCCTTATAGGGGGAAAAAGAGATCAAATTCGATAAATCAGATCAGCTCCTCTGCGCCCCCTTTTCAGGTACAGGCTTGAGGAGCGGGGAAAAGATAGAAAGGAGGGAGACATCCCAGCTGGAAAGGTCCTACGTGGCATTCCAAGGCAGGAAGAGCCCAAGTGGTGGTCCCTGCGTGGCAAAGGGCTGCGCTGTGCCACACGTGGTGCTCTGGCTGCAGGCACCTCCCTGGGCTGCCCCATGCAAACCACTGGTCTTGTGATTTCTTTATGTTTAATTCTTCTTCTTTAAGTCCCATGATTTTATTTTCGCTGTTCCTAATTCTTTGCCTTGGGGAAGGGAGGCAGGGAACAGCACAGGGTTTGTACTGCAGTGGTTGTCTGGGTGTCGTGGGCCATAATCTGACATTTAAGTGATGAGGCACTGCCATCCAGGCTCTAGAAATCAGATCCTGTAATAAATGGTGGGTAGTGCAATTCTAATGAAGCTGGGTTTTCAGCATAACTCCTGGTTTCACTTCCCTGTTTCACTTCTTGCCTTCTCTTTATCCAAGCAGTAAAAATCAATCAGTCACCAGCCTAACAGCAGAAATTGTGGCGTTATGTTCACATTAGGGCAGTTACTAAGACATCTTGGTGGAGTACAAGAATGTACTTGGCTAATGACAGGTAAAGATTAAATCCTGCATCATGCTGAGCTACCAGAACTGAAGGGATTACACTGTTTCTGGGTAGTTTTAATAGCACTGAGAGATAGTTCTAAACTTACATGGTGCTTTTCATACTAAAAAGTCCCAGAGCACTTTGTTGGCAGAATTTGATATAGGAACTGTCCATAGAGATAAAATATGCCAATTGAGGGATGGCACCAGCAATAAAAGTAAAGAAAACCCTTATATTCTGAACACCACGGGAGGGGTACGGACGTAAGTATACATCCACCCACCCACATCGTACGTCCTCATGAGAGGATGCAAGAACAAGCAGTCATTTCTAAATGTGAAAACAAGGTCAGAAACGCCTCTGCATGCCCATCTGACCCGCTGCTGGCCTCCTCCTGTGCCAGCTTGCTCTGCTTCCCCATCTCACTTCCCCCGTGGGACATGGGCGCTGGCGTTTCCCCCACGGCCAGGCTGACCTGGGAGTCTTCCCTCCTCTGAGTCACTGTTCTCCTCCTCAGCTGCCCTCTGTACGTGGCTGCTATTTGGGGGTTTTCTGTGCCTTGCAATTGGAAAGATGCAAGATAGGTCAGTGGATCATGATCCACTGGTGGATGGTGGATCATGAGTGTCCCATGGGTGATGTGGCTGTGCTCCTCCTGCCTTGTCTGATCCGGCCAGCCCTGCTGGCATTGTTACTGCTGTCTGGCAGGACACAGTGCACCGGGAAAGTTGTACATGAGCAAAAGGTGCCTCCTGAGCCAGTAAGAAAAGTACCACAGATGGTTGGCTGTCCTGTGGTGGTGTGGCATGGAGGTCAGGCCTTCCTTTGGCTGCTTGCATCTTGTTTTCCACTGGAGCTGGAGCCAGAAGCAGGAGTTGATTCTTGACTTGGGAATGCCATGTGTTTGCTTGCTCTCCTGACCAAGGATGAGGCTCTCGCTTCCACTGTGTGAGCTGAGCACTGCTCTGCATTAATGTCTGCCTGGACGGAAGGCATGCATGTTGCACCCACCTCTTCACAAACTGCACAGTGTCTTCTCCTACCTTGGAGGGCATCATCATTCAGGTGATTTGGAGAACGCCACTACTATCAGTTAATCAGCAGCAGCCATCTCCAAGCAGTCCCCATCATTGCCCCAACTTTCACACATGTTGGGGTTACATTTGAAGAGTTCAAGTAACTCCTGGGTGAGGCTGCAGTTCAAGCATGCCACAGCTCATCTCCTGCAACTTTCTTCACCCCTTTTCTCAGGAGCACGCGGAATGGAAATAGAAGCTCCTGCCAGGGAATTTCCACCCCACATCGGTAACGTTTGTGTCGTGGGAATGAGATGCCAAAAGAGTAACGTTGCTTTTTTGTCTGGAAAGTTGGCTGTGTGGATGTGTGATTTGGTGGTGGGTGTGGTGACCCCGGCACCCCACAAACTCATGCTCGTAAACGTTGCTAAGTGATTAGTGAAGTGACAGCCAGGGCTGGCCGTCGGAGAGGCAGGAGCACCGTCAAAGTGAGTGCCAAAAGTGCTTCAAGATTGTTCAATGGTTAAAAGAGGTTTCAGAGTTTTCTTTGCAAGCAGTATTATTTGTGTTTAAGAAGTCCATAATAAAACTAAAGAGCTCCCACTATCTTTCTGAGGAAGTCACTTTCTGATGAATAGTTTGTTATCCAAAATACACAAGCCTTGGAGGAGGTCATGGCAGTCAGCTTGAACTGGTCCTGTTACTCAGCACTCTGACACTCTCAGAGGGGTTTCGCTGGAAATCTGGAGGAGGTTTCATGATGGAAGATGGGCTAAATAAAGGTCTTCCACCTCCATAATTCCGGCAGCTGAATTTCAGCACAGTATCTAGTCACAACGTGACACGGCTTCTCATACTGAAAGCTAACCTTAAACCTCTCTAATTTTGGTGATGCTGAGTTGCAGCCAAAATGATTAATGGAGCAATCTCTGCTAAGGTGGGCTGTTCCTGAGGTTTCCTGGCTGATATTTCTCCTGTACCTAGCTGTGAAGATTATCTGAAGTGAGTCCTGGGTTTGGTTAACTGAGAGTCATAAGATTCATCTTTTAAAACCTGTCTTCAGGAAATGCCTTGTGCTGTGCATTAGCACCCAGAGAGTTGATATCTGGATGGCCACAGCACCAGACTGTCCAGCCCAGCGCCGTTATTTCCAGTGAAACTGGGGTTTTCGGAGGCGTGGAGCCAGTCATGTCATGCTCTGGGCGTCCTGACAGCTCCTCATTGCTGGCTGGGAACAATACCGCTGTTCCCAAGGGATGGCTAGCAAAAATCAGGGTATTTTAGTATTTCCGATGAGTTTTTAAAGAGTAGCCAAAATTGACGGGTTCCAGACAGCTGTTTATGCCGTGGGATGTTTTGTTACTATGTGCAGATCCTAATTTCCTGCTGCCTCAGTGTAGTTATCAGTGGGAACAGGACCAGATGCCCCTGGATGTCCCCCAAGCAGAGTTTGCCTGTGGCTCCCAATGTCTGAGCTGTGCAACCAAGAGCACCAACAATGTAGGTGTTGAGAAAGGGTTAATGAGGGCAGGAGCTGGCAATAGGGCTAGTGCCTGGAAGGGGGTGCTGTTTGTGGGGGAAGAGGAAAGCCTGTCTCTGGTGTAGGAGGGATGTGGAGGGCTGTTACTCTAATCAGAATAGATTAGGAGAGCAGGGCAGCAGGCAACGTCCGACCTTCTGGCTCAGGTCTTCAAAGGGAGTTGCTTTTAAGGAGGACTTCCTCTGGGAGGAAGAGAAGAAGAGACATGGAAACGATCCAAACCCTCTGCTGAGAAAGAGGGTGAGGCCAGACAGGATTGATTTGGGACTTTATTTGGGTGTGCTTGGAATTGCCTAGGCCTGGGGAAGCACCAGGAGCCAGAGGATGCAGATAACCTGTGGGCAGAGGATGCTGGCTGGAGCCAGGCCCCAGGCTGCTGACTGGGGGGGTGAATCACACATCCACACCTGCAGAGAGCACCTTGCTGACTGGAGCCACAGCAATCTCTGCTGAACTGTGCTTTTTCTCTGATGTAAATAGGAAATGATTTCTGCAGCCGAGTCTTTGTGGGCACAAGGCTATAAAAGGCACTGCCATTTTACATACCGCATCTGAGCTTGGGAGAGAGGAAGGAGGCTTTGCTATTGCAGTCACATAGTTAATAAGCAAATATATGTGGCTCCATAGGGCTTGAATAACTTTTGGAAGCAAAGTAGTTATGAGGGTTGAGTCCCTTCCCTGCTCTAAGTGACTAAAACTAATTGGTTTTATTTCCCTTACAAACTCACAGAACCCAAACGTTTCCATGTAACATACCTGACTGCAGCTCATTGTCTTTGTAGCTTATGAAGAATGAACCTGATTCATCAGCTGTCCCTGGGCCTGGACAACCCTGGTCTTTCTTACAGGATTCTGTGTGCTGCCTCTGGCTGGGGCAAGACTTGGAAAGCCCTGAAACCTGGAGCCTCTTGCTGTGGGAAGGAGCAATGAGGAAGAGAGACTGCTGTAGTGCAATTGCAGTTACAGCTTGTACTATGCAGGAGTCGGGTGGGATGAACCTAAGGGGCTCTTATGGCTCCAACAGCTATGAAACCCAAGTGGTGGGCTGTGACCGGGAGTAAAAGCCAAGGGGGCCCCTTTCCATGACAGCGTATCATAAGGGTGTGATTCAATGGCTTTCTAGAAATGTGAAGATCTAAAAGAAGTAAAGAAGGAAGTTTTCCTTCTCTGTCTCATTCTACATTAAGAAATAAGGCAACTTGGGTTCTCCCTTTAGGGGAAAGGGAAATTTGGCACAAAAAAGCCCCTCCCTACCTCCGCACGTCTCCGTACCACATGTCCCCGCTTCACTATTCACTTGTTTTGACATAAAGTACTTTCCCCCAAAAAATATTAGTCACAATTTTGGCTTCAGCTAGCCACCTCTTAGTCTTCCTTCAAACGTTTTGAAACGGGTGATGTTAGAAACGTGTGATGGCATTGGATAGGGGTGGGCGGGTTTAGCATTTGTGGAAGATTCTGCATCGACATTTGGGCACCCAAAAGCTGCTGCCTGTCTGGGCTGGGTAAGAGAGTCCCATAGGACCTGCCAGCAGATCAGAGGGTCTTTGGTGGGTCCCCTGAATAAAACTGTGAGGATGGCAAACCAGAACATCTGGTAATAGCACTGTGGGGATGCGTATGTGAGTTTTGTCAATGGAGGCTGAAGAAGCCAGACTGATGACTGCATTGTAAAGTTGACTAATCCATGTTGATGGGTGTCAGATTTGAACTAGCTGCCCCAAATCCTGGGTTTGAGCAGTAACTATTTTATCAAGCAGTTCAACACCAAGGGGAAGAAAAATCCCCAAGTGCCATGTTGGATCAGATACAGGTTCTCAAGAGTTCCTGGGAAGCAAGGGGCAAGGGTTGTTTGAGTTAGACAGAGCTGCAAAATCATATTCCAGGCCTGTAGCATCTGCACACGCAAGCAAGCTTGCAGTCACTGTGGGATCCAGAATGAAATGAGCCCTGCCATCCCCATGTGCTTCCTCAAGTAATTATTACATGTGTTCCACCCTAATGAGAACCTGCTCCATTTTCTCATCCCTCTGCTCTGCTGCTCTCTCCTCACAGCTGCTTCTTCAGAGCTTCTCTTTGTGAGACCCATCTGGCAAAGGGCTTATATTTTGTTTTTTAAAAGAGAAGTCTTTGGAAATTGGTAGTTTCGCTGTGCATTATTATGCTCATAATCCTCTAATTTGGTAATAGGTCTCTAATCATAGCCATGCAGAATGAAGAGCAGCGCCAGCCTGGAAAGGTGTCCCTCCGGGCTTCCCAGGCACAGCAACCACAGCATGCCCTCATGGACCATTCATTCCATGGCTGCTCCCTAGGAAAGGCAGGGAGGAGATGCACCTTCTGGCATCACCAACAATGTAAAGCCATTCTTGGAACAGAATCAAACATAGATCATTGGTGAGAAACCCCTGAAACAAGGCGTTGCTGTGAGCTCCTCAAGGGTGGTTGCTGCAGGACGGTGCTGTGCTGGACAGCAGAGCAATGCAGGACACAGATTTTAATGTGTCATCCTGGTTCAGATGTTCTCAGTGCAGCACAGGGAGGAAGACAGCTCGAGGGGCTCCTGGCCCAGTCTTCAGATCGGTGGTAAGACCATGTTTTGCACATGTAAAGGATGTTTCAGCTGGCCAGCCCCTTCCACCAGCTGTAGCGGGCACAAACTGTACAGTATTAGGATTTTAAAGGTGCTTGTAAGGAAAAAAGAAAACATAAATAAAGGCCAGGCACATGCTGGGGCAGTAAACTCTGTTTCCAGGCTCTGTGCCCAGCCTGGGGATGGTTGGACACCCAGAATGGGTGTTTGAGCTATGAGGAGCAGCCAGAACAGGAGCCCTGCGGGTCCCTGGCCGCACGGTGCTCCAGGCAAGGTCTGGTGCAGCAGTGACACAGAGCCTGTGGCAGTTGTAAAGGAGCCCTGTCAGCCCTGGGAAGAAGTGGTTTCCTACAGGGAAGGGATCACTGGTGATGCTCCAGGCATCTGGGATGCAGGGCAGCAGCTCCCAGCTGGACCCAGGAACTGGGGGTGCAGAGGGGTCCCTGCAGCATGTCCCCATGGAAGGAGGTGGCCCTGGTCTGCATAGGGGTGCGTGTGACAGTCTCTGTTCTGAGGTGTTTGGCATAATGCAGGGCTCTACAACTGCTGATTTCTCTTAGCCTAAGCTAAACCCTGCAATGTCTATGCTGCACAGAAAGAGGAGGGAAAAAGGAAAACCTTTTGAGAAATGTGTCTATAAATAGCAATTTAGCTTGACAACCCAGTCCCTCCCGTGAAAAAGTCAACAGAAAACAACAAATACCATCCCTTTCCTATGGATACGTTCTGCTCAGGACAGCTTCAAGGCTGTCTCTTGTGCAGATAAGCTATCAGGATGCAGAGGAAGGTGCAGCCTGCATGTGAGGCCCTCCCAGCTCCTGATTACAACCTGCTGCTCTCGGAGCTTATACCCAGTCTGCTCCTCTAACAGGATTTTTCCCACTTCCAACAGTGGAAAGAGGCAAATCAGAGCAAACATGCAGCTTGCTGAGTGTAATGTGTGGTGCTGAGCCACACCTTAGGAAAAGAGAAACAGAAAGGCACTTCCAGACTACTAGATCTGAAAGATCACAGTAGCTGATGGGGTTCTGCATGGCCTGGCTTCCTGGGCAGGAAAGCTGCCCATCTGCCAGGGCGGGGGGCTGGTCAAGCAACTGGAAATTCCACCCCTATGAAAAGGTATGTGTCTTTACATCCTGCCACCCTGCCAGATTGCAAGGCTGTGGCAAGTGATGTCAGCTGAGCCAAGCCCTGAGTAAACCCCGGGAAAGCATCTTGGAAAGGAGACTGGAATAGGTCTGGCTTAGGTTAGAAATGGGCTATATCCTCATTAACACTGTAAACTCATTCCTAGTGTAGGAGAGGTGGACAGGAGAGGTTCCCCTGTGAGGAAAGCTGAAACGCGAGCCCCGACGGCCAAGCTGGAATCAGGGATGTCTTTACTCAGCACCGCAGCTTGGCTCAGACATCCCAGGGAAAGCTCCAAGTGAGGGACTAGAAATGCAGAGTAGGGTAAGATGAAAATGAGACAAAGTCATCACTTCCCAAAACCTTCACAGTGAAGGAAACACCTCCCACTGTCTGGAGGATCCATGGGAATATTATAATATTTGTTCCAAAAACATGACTGGGTGGATACAGAATTACTGACGCAGACACAAGCAGCTAATTGAATTCATACGTAGAAACTCTGGACACCATATGGCCTCAATAAAACGTGGGTCCGTAGCTGTTTCTTAGCAGATGGTTATTCATTTTCATAATCTTAAATCAAAAGATCATTTTTATATCTGGAGATCAAAGGCATTTAATGTCTCCTTGGTCGAGGTTTATAAAACGAAACCTCTGTCCTCCTTCGGCGTGATGTGTGAGGCAGACAGGGGTTTTCCCCTGAAACCTTTGCAGAGGTTCTGGGCAACCACATCTGGGCAGCAGCTGCAGATGTTCGCAGCTCTTCAGGGCTGGGACTTTATTTTCATTAGGCGGACGTGCAGTTTATAAAAGGAGAAGGGACAGTTGCAATGAGCTTGTGTGGCCATTTATATTTCCCCAGACCATTGGGATACAGCCCATGCGAATTTTTTGTGATGAAATTATCCTTTTTTCCCTTAGAAAAAAGCGCTGGAGCACCGTCTGACCTCTCGCATCCCGTACTCCACCCCGCAGAGCGGTTGTGTGAAGCCAACTCTGGCTTCCCGGTGGGAGACGACCCGCGGAGGCACAAGGCAAGTCTCGGAGTCCTCTCAGCTGTGTGCAAGAGGGTGGGCGAGCGCTCGCCTCCAAGGCTGCACGTCAGTGCTGCTCTGCCGGCAGCCAGTGCAGGGGAGGAGAAGGGGGCGAGATGCATTTATGTGGAAAGGACTTCCGCACCCACCAAAAACCCTTTAGGATAGACGTGATCTTTGCCACCTAAGAATGAAAGGTGTGTGGTTACTCAGAGCACCGTAGGTACGGGTTGCAACAAATTGAGTCCTGTTAATGAACCTCATTTCTACCGTGGCTACCTGCTGGCTGACGAGCAGTTCTCATCGGTGTGAAGGTGCAGCCGAAACACACCTCCTCTGAGAACCCACGCTGCTGGGGTGCGCTTTGCATTTCAAACACCGATGCATGCAGTTAATACTTGCGCCACGATCGGCAGGCATCTCCGAGATGAGAACAAGCACTTCCCTGCTGGTGTGCAGGTATTGCCTGCCAGCCTCGCCGCCTCAGCTGCAGTATGGAAATGAGCCTCCCCAGCAGACAGCAGAGTCCCACCTCGGTTCCCATTCACCTGGAGATGAAAGTGCTCTGGCTGCCAGTGTAGGAGGGGCAAAACTATTTAAAAACCTCATTAGAGAAAGCATTTGTGGAAGCAACACCCTCAGTTGTGGTTTGCTCCAGGACTTCTCAGCCAGATCACTTCTGATACAGAGGGAAGGGCACTATGAGAGACATTCCTGTCAACTAGTACTTCTTGTAGGATGCCCTGGGTAGACTTTGCTGCCTTCTCTGTCCTGGTGGGCTTTATTTTCTACGTAAATATGGGCATGTTCCCCTCCAGGTGCTGTTTGGATGAGGAGCCTGACAGCAGCATGGCATCAGGGCTGCAGAGTGGTCCCAGTTTGTGATGGAGAAACGCAGTCAGCAAACTGCACAGCATGTATGTAATCTTGATTAGGCACAAATCCACCATGAATATTTCCTATTCCACTTAATTCCTGCTTGTGCTTAATTCAGCTGAATTTGCAGCAGGAGTAATGCCCAAGCCACATCTGGCTTGTAATGCACATGGGATCAGGCTGGGAGTTTGGGAGGAGGTAGATCTGGATGCAGAGGTTTGGCTTCTTATTTAGAAAATGACTGGGTACATTCTCCCACGGCTGCTCCAGACTATCCCAGAGCTTAATGATATTCATGTCCAAGGGTTTTTATGTCTGCGTGACTAGGAAACAATCTCATGTCTATGGTTTGTCTGGCCTGCTAGGAAGGAGCCTGTGCACCTGCATTTCCCCCACCGCCTGCATTTCCTTTGCATCCCATTTATTCAAAGGGACCAAATGTTTGTTAATCCTAACAAGTTAGAGTGCAAATAATCCCTTTTCCTCTTCCAGTGTGGTCAGCATTGGCACATCTTAAGCAGGCCCTGGTCAATCAGGACAACTGCAGCTCTCAGCCAGCCCTATGGAGATGGACATCCTGCTCCCTCACAAGCAGGTTCTTGATCACACAAGCCTACAGGGACCAGGCTGGGCTAAGCATGTCCACACACAGTATATGGGCTTGTCTGCCCTCATCTGCAGCCAGGGGAGCTGACAGCACTCATGCAGTTCAGCTGGGTTCCTCTGTGTGCTTCCTCCCATGGCACTGACTGAGCCGCCTGCCCTGTTTTGTCCCAGCCAGCTTCCCAGGCTGAGCTGCTGAGCTCTTCACCTGTGCCACCAGCCCTGACAAAGAGCCTTTGCTCTGCTGCTTAATGGTATTTACAGTCTGAACTGAGTCCCCCCGACCTGATCAACGGGCACCTTATACACCATGAGCATGCAGATCGCACAGACCTTGTCCAAGAGGCTTAAGGTTCAGAGGACAAGGTTTAACTCGTCCATGTCCTGAGATGAACTGTAGGAGGAACATACTCCTGATCTCTTCTTTTGCCTGTTCTGGTTTCATTTTATTATTGTTTGTAGGGTGTGTAATTTTTTTAATTCAGTTAGCAAGTCCAGGATACTTTTTATGTTACTATTTACTTATATGTAATATAGTTTGGCCCTGTAGCTGTTGTTACCTGCCTCTCCCAGAAGGAGCAAAATCTCCCTAAACTGAATGCCCCAGTGGTGCTCATTCCTGCTGGGGATGTGGATGCCAGCAAAAACTAAATAATGCTGTTGTTAAAAGCTGTGGTATTTTCTAAGTCATAGACCTAAAGGCACCCTACTTTCTTTGCTTTGCATACTTGCAGAACACCGTCCTTTCTGCTTTTCAGATATGAAAGCCGAAGCAGAGAGACATCTGATGAGGCTTCATCGCTGACTCACTGTTTGATGTTAGGCAGAAGGAGGAATGTGATCAGATACCATTGTGCAAAGCATCCACCAGACAACTCTGTCACTCACAGGAGAAGCAGCTCTGAGCAGGATGGGCTGGCAGCCCTGCTGTCCTGACCTCAGCTGGCTCCATGCCTCTCTCAGGCCATAGGTAACCCCTTGCCATCCCTACCTGCACTCTGCAGAGATTGCAGGGAGACATCACCTTGGGGATGCCTTCTACCAAGGAAGCTGTGAATGCTCCATCCCTGGCTGTGCTCAAGGCCAGGTTGGAGGAAGCCTTGGGTGGCATGGTTTAGTGTGAGGTGTCCCTGCTTATGGCAGGGGGGTT